>CAUYQV010039008.1:0-20350 GCA_963574575.1 Galagoides demidoff | reverse complement strand
CCAAACAATCGTGGTGGAATTCTAACAACTGATCAGCAATGCAAACTTTGATAAGCAGTTCTCGATAATAAGTTCTCAACAATTATTTGTTATTATTAAAGTTTAACATTATAAAATTAACAAAAATAATATAAAACTCATGTCCTGGCAAAATAGCCACATGGCAGCAGAAAACCATATATTCCCTTCCCGTTCTCCCGCAGTTCCCGAGCTTGTCCTGCATTCTTTCCAAAAATCGGGACTTTTTTAAAACGTGCCCCCGGGGCACGGGACAAATTGTTGAATATCGGGACTGTCCCGCCAAAAGCGGGACGTCTGGTCACCTTAGTATGGCCTCCTTCCTCTTCCCCTTTGCTCAGAAGGAAGCCACCAGTAGCTCCATTGGCGTCTGGGTTTTATATCACTTGGAAAGGCTTCTGGTTGCTAAAAGGGAGGTTTTTCCGGACAGCTGATCTTAAAAGGGCAAGTACTCCCTGTCAAAAAGACACCTCTGTTCAAGTCCCCAGGACAGCACAGTCTGAGCTCCTCAGCGCCGCACTCAAGGCCTCCCACCATCTGGCGCCCCCTCCCTCAGCCGCAGCTGTCCCAGCTCCACACTCCACTGGTCACGTCCCAACCACCAGAGCAACTTGTCGGTCCACAACCCTCTACATACAGGTGCTACATACCTGCGCTGTCTTTCGCGAGCTGTTCCTTTTGCCTGCTCAATGCTCTTCCGCTTTGCCAGCCTAAGAGAACCTCTGTTCATCCTTTAAAGCCCAGATGTCGGCTCCTTACGAGCTCCTCCCCTGGCTGGCCAGCTGAAGTTACCCTGCCTGAGCGCGCTCTGTCCCCTACGCTCCCCACACCAGGCAAGCTGGCGTGTCGGCGGTGTAGTGGAAGCTTTGGATTCAGCGGACCTGGGTCCCAACTCAGCTGCCCCACTTTGGGGTCCTTGGGCTGGACAGTGAAGCAGGAATTTTCGGCATCCGCGAGCGGAGTGACAGCAGCAGCCCAGGCCTGGTCGCGTCCGGCTCTGCCTCCGGGGTGGGGAGGAGGGTGGCGCGCACCTCCCGGGCCGGGCCGGCGGAGCTGGGGGAGGGGCAGGGGGCAGTCCCTGCACCGCCCCGCGAAGTCCTCAGACCTGACGCTTCCCGCACGTATGCGAGGGTTTCACACCCACTGAAGGGCTTTTCAGCTTTAACAATCTTGGGTTGATAAATTTCCTTTATAATTTTATTGGAAAGGGGATCCCTTTGGTGAATACACCCAGGCTCTTCTATAGCCCCCGCCCATCTGAAGTAGGTCTACAATGGGAAGGCGGCTGGAAGCAGAGCGGTCTTCCCACGAACACAAAGCGCTGTCACCTTTGGAGCTGCTCCCTCGGCGCCCGGCTCCGCCCCGGGGCCCTGCGAGGCCGGCCCGGAGACCCCGCGGCATCCGGCGGGGCCCCAATTTCCCAGGCTCGCGGCGCCACCTGGTGGCCAGGCTCGCGTACGAAAAAGAAAACTAATTCCAATTAAAAAAAAATTCTGGGAATACACGAATGTGTTAAGACTCGAGAAGTTCCCATAACCCTGACCCCAGCTACTGTAATGCAAGTACTTCTTTGTTTTTTTTTTTTTTTGAGACAGAGCCTCAAGCTGTCCCCCTGGGTAGAGTGCCGTGGCATCACAGCTCACAGCAACCTCCAGCTCTTGGGCTCAAGCGAGTCTCCTGCCTCAGCCTCCCAAGTAGCTGGGACAACAGGCCCCCGCCACAACGCCCGGCTATTTTTTGGTTGCAGCCATCATTGTTGTTTTGGCGGACCCTGGCTGGATTCGAACCCACCACCTTAGGTGTATGTGGCTAACGCCTTAGCCACTTGAGCCACAGGCGCCAAGCCCTTCTTTGGTTTTTTTGAGACAGAATCTCACTCTGTCGCCCAGGTTAGCGTGCCGTGGTCATAGCTCACAACAACTTCAAACTCCTGGGTTCAGGCAATCCTCTTGCCTCAGCCTCCAGAGAAGTTGGGACTACAGGCACCTGCCACAACGCCAGGCTAGTTTTTCTACTTTTAGTAGAGACGGGTCTTGATCTTGCTCAGGTTTGGCCTCCCAGAGTGCTAGGGATTATAGGCGCAAGCCACCATGCCCGACTCCAGCCGACTTCTTAGTGCCAGTCTCAAACCAGACCAGCTTCTCAAACCAGTAAAACACGGGCCTGTCACCAGGAAGTGAGGTGGTGGAGAGAGTGGAGGGCAAGAAAGCCATTCAGGGATTCATGAACTCTTACTAATCAATTCCTTGGTCCCCAGAGAAGAGAATAGATGATAAATTCCAACAGAGTTGTTGTTAAAGTAAATAATTAATGGGCTTGGGGACCCAGAATATGGCTTCAGGAGAAAAGGCTAGAATTAATTCTTAGGGATCTATTTTCTCCCTCAGGTTTACAGTCTAAGTGACTGCTTCAAGTCTTGTCAACCCTGTTCCATCATGACCCACTGGATCCCAAAGAATGAAATTCATGAAAGACCTTATTCCTTTTCTTTTCTTTTTTTGAGACAGAGTCTCAGTTTATCACCCTCAGTAGAGTGCCGTGGTGTCACAGCACATAGCTACCTCAACCTCTTGGGCTCAAGCGATTCTCTTGCCTCAGCCTCCCTAGTAGCTGAGACTACGGGCACCGGCCACAATGTCCAGCTAGTTTAGAGATGAGGTTTAGCTCTGGCTCAGGCTGATCTCAAACCTGTAGGCTCAGGCAATCTACTCAGCTTGGCCTCCCAGAATGCTAGGATTACAGGAGTGAGCCATTGTGCCTGGCCCTGAAGGACCCTATTTCTGATCCCAATGGCTCCAGACCCCCTGTCAGGAAGCCTTGGTTTCCTGGGGATATTTGTCCTCCTCCCTGGCCTCAGCACCTGTACCCTGGATGCCTGCTGGAGGCTGGACTTTGGGGAACATGGGGACATAATTGAGTAGGCACTCGCTGCTCTGTGGGACTGATCTGTTACTAGATAGCTTGTGATGGCTTTTCAAGAGAAACCAGAAACCTGCATTTACGTGAAAACATTGAAAGGCTGGTTGTGGTGGCCAGGATGGTAATCCCAGTGCTTTGGGAGGCCGAGGAGGGAGGATCACTTGAGCCCAGAAATTCAAGACTATGGTGAGTGAGCTGTGATCAGGACAACTGCACTGCAGCCTTGATGGCAGAGGGAGAACCTGTCTTTAAGAAAAAATAAGAAACTTCTGGTTTTTAAATCTTGGCAATTAATTTATGTTTTAATATTAATATATACAGGTAATTCAAAGGAAACAAGTCTTGGAGGGAACCACAACTCGTTAGGTGGGCAGAGTGCCTGCCAGACGCTTTGCACATGGTGGGCTTGCTCTGTCTCCTCACCTCATTATTCACTCCATGAAAAGGGAATACCGAATAAATGTTGGCTACTGTTATTATTTCAAGCCCAGTGGCCTTTCTGGAGCATGGGCTTATATTTATTTATTGCCAGAAAATATGGTGTGATCTTAACTCTGATAACTTTGAAATTCTCATGTTTCCTTTGACATTCATGTAACCCCCTAGAGAGACAGTGCTGTCTGCACTTCTCACTTCTTAGCTGCTCCTCAGTGGGGGACTCTGTCCAGACCGCAGCAGTGGGCTGCACCCTGAGCAAGGGGCTTCTAGGGTAATGCCAGCCTGGCTGTAGGTCCACTTGCCCTTCGGCTGGGCATTAATTCTCCATTCTTCCATTAATTGGCCAATATGCCTATAAAAGAACACTGGTTATCCATGCTGGAAATTGTTCTTCCTACACCTAATGCAAAATACGAGCAATAAAAGGATCCCTCATCCAACCCGTGTTGCGAAGTGGTAAGAGTAAATCACCCAATATGTTGGCAGACAGTGACCCTCTGTGGCCTTATTACCATACATTCATATCTGACTCAACTGTCAGCCAAGAGGAAGAAACATCAGTGTTTATGCAGTGGCTCTCACCTCCTTCCCCGGGGAAGTATTTTTAAAAACACTGAAGAGCCCAGGAATCAAACCCTTGCTGGATGGTCAATTGAAAGGGAAGGCTGGTGGCACCTGTGACTCAGTGAGTAGTGTGCTGGCCCCATACACTGAGGGTGGCAAGTTCAAATCCAGCCCCGGCCAAACTGCAACAAAAAATAGCTGGGTGTTGGGCGGGCACCTATGGTCCCAGCTTCTTGGGAGGCTGAGGAAAGAGAATCGCCTAACCCCAAGAGCTGGAGATTGCTGTGACCTGTGATGCCATGGCACTGGCACTCTAAGGGTGACAAAGTGACACTCTGTCTCAAAAAAAAAGGGAAGGCCTTCACCTTCAGGACAGAGTGCTCACTATGTCACCCTTGGTAGAGTTCTGTGGCATCATGGTTCACAGCAACCTCAAACTCTTGGGCTTAAGCAATTTTCTTGCCTCAGCCTCCCAAGT
This sequence comes from Galagoides demidoff, assembly GCA_963574575.1. Classification (NCBI taxonomy): domain Eukaryota; kingdom Metazoa; phylum Chordata; class Mammalia; order Primates; family Galagidae; genus Galagoides; species Galagoides demidoff. The sequence continues at coordinate 15,933 of CAUYQV010039008.1, read as the reverse complement.
AGCTGGGACTACAGGTGCCCACCACAATGGCTATTTTTTTGTTGTAGTTGCCATTGTTGTTTGGCAGACCTGGGCTGGGTTTGAACCCGCCAGGTGTATGTGGCTGGCACCCTAGCTGCTTAGCTACAGGTGCTGAGCCGTACCTTTTGTTTTATTATTTATTTATGACAGTCTCACTCTGTTGCCCTGGGTAGACACCACTCCAGAAAAAACCTTTGACAAAGAAGTTGTTGAAATAAAAGGTATTTTATTTTCTAATGAAATGTACCTACAGCCAACAGATTATTGACGGGTAAAACATCTGGGGCTTTCCTACTGTGAGCTCTAGGGTAGAACTGATCACTTTTTTTTTAATCAGAGGGGACTCACTTTCAAACTCCTGGCCTCAGGCAATCTTCCTGCCTCAGACCCTCTAAAGGAGAGCCTGGCATTAAATCCCTTCTCCATCTGCTAAATTGTAGGCCCAGTCTCCTTCAGCTGCCAGAGAATGTTCCTTCACCCAGCCTCTGCACCCATCTGTTCCTCTGAGACTCACTTGCTACATGCACTTTCATCAAGTCACCCTGTTTTCCTGTCTCAAAGGTAAGTTCCTTAAGGGTGGGATCAGCAGCACCTCCATGGCATGACTGCAGCTCCAGCAGCCGTCGGGCCTCACATCTGTTCAGCAGTCATCAACAGCAACGCTCACACGTCCATGGCAGAGCCATCAGCTTCAGAGGGCACCTTGCACATGAGGAAGAGGCCACAGGTTGTTTCTTGGTCTTTGGAGTTTTCAGAAAATGAGCTCAGCTCAGCTATTCCCAGGTAAATACATTCAGTAACGGACTAAATATAAAACAGAACAGAAAAGGTCCTCTCTCTCTAGAGCTCACTTGTTTCATACTTATGGACATTTGCCCTGGAAGATGGTCCAGGTTGTCATCATTCTCAAATGAGAACTGTGACCCCACAAGAATTAAGAACCACTGCACTGGCTACTCAAGAGGGTGAGGTGGGAAGACAGCTTACAGCTAGGAGCTAGGAGATCTTGTCTTAAACAAAACAGACAAAACAACTGTACTGGAGGAACTGTTTTTTTTTTTTTTTTTTCAGTAATTTTGTAAAGCTTAAAAAATTACTTGCTTTCCACTAAGGGATCTCAACTGTTGCTTTTTTAATGTGAGCATTTTTTAGAAAGTAATAACTTTCTCAACTTTTCCTATCCTGGAAAGTCAAAAATTCTATTTTAAATGGCTTTATGAATATTTTCCTTTTCAAAAAATTAAATTGTTAACTAGAGGAAATATTCTAGAAACATTTATAGTATAAACAGAAGTTAGGATTAGAGGTAAAGCTTCTTCTGTCATTCAGCTTTAGGTACAAACCTGGCTCCAAAGTGGATATATCCTTTAACTGGCTGGCACTGGGCTTCCTACTGGAGCTCCAGGCCGGCCTGATAACTACAGTACCTCCAGCAGAGCGGGCAGGGGTGGGTTGCAGGTACTGCCACCTCAGCAGTGTCCTTCACCCTTGGGGATGAGTACTAATGATGAACCACTTTTGTCTTATTTCAAAAACGGGGATATAATAAACATTTCATTCAATAAATCAGTTCCAGTTAACTTATTATCTCTTAGAAGACCTAGGAGGAAATGAAATGAGAAAACTACTTTAAAGAATCGTGACATCCTAGTGAGGAGCAGGACACACAAGGCAATGAAGAGGTATAATTTAAATGTAACACAAGAAAAGTAAAATGACTGTCATTTATTGCTGTTTCTATCCTTTCCCAGCATAGCGATAGTGTTAAGTAGCCACAAAGTGCCACCTTCTGGTTTAAAACTGTGCAACATCTCCTTTATTTCAAATGCCATTTTATGGTGGACATATAAAGCAACAGCAGCAGTTACAAAATGTTGTCTGAATAATTTTGAGAGCTCAAAAACAAGGATCTGTGTATAGGCTGAATAAAAAGATGTTCAGTTAACAATGCATGTTGTGTAACTTTAACAGACATCTTCAGTTGGAATTCTTGTGTAAACCTTAATAGAGATGTGACTCGCATCCTAAAATACCCTTTCCTTTCTATGATTAGTGAGGTGGTCTGCATTCTTGCAAATGATTTACAAAGTACAAGAAATGTTGCATGTGAATAGTAGGCATAAAATATTTCATTTTTCTTACAGAAGGAGCAGCAGGGGCACAGGGAACCCAGCAGATGCCCTGCCACCACCTTTCCCAAAGATGTACACCCCAAGAATGGCAGTGGAAGCCTGGCAGCAAGCCACCCTTACAATTCTTTTTGGTTGTTTAAAATATAAGCACTTTCTGACATTTCCCTCCCTGGCCTATGAGCCCTACCCCAACTTGGCAGGATATAAGCCCATGTCCTCTTGCTTAGTTTCCCCCTAGAATTATTTACAGGATGCCTACAGATAGGGTACAAACTAGTATGAAATTAATGATAGTTTGCATTTCCAGACACGCTCCGTGGTTTAAATGAATATACCACGCCAATTCCAAAGAATGGTTCAAAGTTAAGGTGACTCAGAAGCATTTGCATCCATAGCTGCAGAAACAGGTTTCTCGCTGGCTGAAGCGGAGTCGCTGACTCTGTCCTCAACAGTGGTGGGGGTCTTGGAACTGGGGGGCGTCATATCCACAGTGAGTGAGGTGGCAGCGTCTGCCTTTGCAGTAGTCGTGACAGGATCGGAGGGTGGGCTGCCGGTGGGTGGGAGGGAAGACAGCAGCTCCACTGAGCTTGCTGCAGGAGCGCCCTCAGGAACCAGAGGGAATGACGGGAGGAACTCAGATGACATGGGGAGAGGTGCAATGCCAGGTAAGTTGCGGGGAGGCAAGGAAGCAAGAGGTGGCAAACCTAGGACAAAAACGGCAAAAATCACATATCCTCCCAGCACTAAAGAGCGGTAGTCATTGTTAAATGATTTTTATTTGCATTTCATTAAGGAAACTGAAGCTGAGGAGGGAGAACACAAATCATAACCTTTGCTTATCTCCAGTTGGAAGCTATGATAAGGTTAAGTGTTTCCTGCAATGGCTGGAAAGGAAAACAGGTTCCTCGGCTTTGAAGCTCCATGGGACTCAGCCCAGCACTGAGGGAAGAACCACCCTTTCAGCAGGATGGACAGGCGCCTGCACAACAGGCAGGGCAGCTACACTGGGTGTTAGATGGGGGACTCCTGTTCCCCAGGGCAAGCTGCAAGCTGCAAGCTGGGTTACAGCTGCACTTGATGTACACCAGGGAGAGATGCAGGGGCTATGCTGCACAGGGCTGCAGAAGGGAGGGGCTTGGATTTTAGTCCCTCTATGAGACTCCTCAGAGTTACCAAGCCAAAGGGTAAGCCCTATGATTGACAACTATTTGTGTTACACTCGATGGGCGTATTCTGATGATTTTAAACTGCAGAATGTAGGAAAGAAGTATTACATCAAGAAACAAAGGAAAGACACCTGTAAAACACAGGTTTGGGGCTGATGAAACCCTTGCTCCTCTTCCAGCCTATCAAATCTGGGGAGAGGGCGGAGAAGGACTCAGAATATAGGCATAGAAGACAAGACGGAGGGAATGATCGACAGTAACTGGGAGTTTGAGTTTACTAGTACCTCTTTCGTTTTTCAAACCCTTGCACTGAAAACTAAGGTTAATAAATATATACAGATGGTGTGGGTTACAAGAGGGACAATTACAATCTAGACAGAAATGAATGCCACAGTGTTTATCCGGGTGTCATAAGATCACTCTGGTTAATCACTGATGCACCAAACTACCAACCATCTGGGAAATCATTAACTGTGCAAGCAGACTTGTGAGATGCTGCTGCTTCATTTCCAATGTGGACACCTGAATATCTGCTATTCCAGCTATCTCTAGCTAAAATTTCTCAGTTTTGATTATAAAAACATCTGTTAATAATAGGGAATATTGGGCGGTGCCTGTGGCTCAGTGAGTAGGGCGCCGGCCCCATATACCGAGGGTGGCGGGTTCGAACCTGGCCCCGGACAAACTGCAACAACAAAAAAAGGGAATATTTATCAAATAAAAAACCCAGCTATCTGAGTAGGGGTGACAGTTGTATGCCCTAAGTTTCTGGGCCTGGGCTATATCACTTCACCCTTGGTGGCGGCTGCCTCAAATACACACAGAATACTGGGAATTCCTTCACCTCTACTGAGCGAACTGAACACCTCCCTCAAAGCCAGGGCAGCAGAACCCGCCATTGTACCTTATTGCTACACTTGGCCTTTCTGGGGCTTGAGCTGTCAGTATACAGGATGAGGAGGAGAGGCAGCCAGACCCCAGAGAATCACAAAGACTTTCATCTTTCTGCTTAAGCTCTTTAAACAAAACAGATGAATTTATTTGAAATAGATAAAATTTGTTAAACTAATTTGCCCTTTCTAGAAAAAACTAGAGGACTGGCTTTCCTGAACAAAGCTTTTTATTATAGAGTCCCCAAGGGTAAGATCTATAACATACCCGCGTTCATGAGTTCTGATAAGCCAACCCCTGGCATGATGTGTGGTGCTGGGAGGTTGAGGTTGAGGCTGGGGAGGTTGGGGAGGTTAGGCAGTCCTGCTGGTAAAGGCATCAGACCTGAACAGAAGGCAGAAAAGAACAAAAGATAAATCTCTTCACTTGGGGAAGAAAAAAATCTTGTATATCAAAATAACACTGTCCCTTTCAAAGTGAGAGTATCAGAAGTCTGCTTAATATGTGGCAGTTTTATAACATAATCACATTGACAACAACAAAATCTTACTTAACTGAAATATATTCCTATACCTAAGTGATTGGATTGATAAGGTAGCTAAATGGGTAAAGGTTAAAGCAAATAGCCAATGACTCCTAACACTCTGGAACAAGAAAGACTGCCTTAGAGAAAAGGCTTATTTTAGCAAATATGGCAGTAAATGGAACTGAATTTTTGATGGGTAAGGTTTACAGTCTCTTGGCTTTCTTTTTGATTTTTTTTTTTTCTGAAACAGTCTCACTTTGTTGCCCTTGGTAGAGTGCTGTGACATCATAGCTTATAGTAATCTCTTCAAACTCTTGGGCTCAATCGATCCTCCTGCGTCACCCTTCCGAGTAACGGGGGCTACAGGTGTGCACCACTATGTCCAGCTAATTTTTCTATTTTTAGTAGAGACAGAGTCTTGCTCTTCCTCAGGTTGGTCGAGAACTCAAGCAATCCACCTGTCTCGGCCTCCCAGAGTGTTAAAATTACAGGTTCGTGAGATACTGCACCTAGCTCTTTTAAAATTATTTTATTCTGAGGCAGCCTATAATCCTAGCACTTTGGAAAGCCCAGGCAGGTGGACTGCCTAAGCTCACTGATTCAAGACCAGCCTGAGGAAGCGTGAGATCGAGTCTCTAAAAACAGCCAGGCATTGTGGTGTCTATAGTCCCAGCTTCTATGGAGGCTGAGGCAAGAGAATCATTTGAACTCAGGAGTTTGAGGTTGCTGTGAACTGTGATGCCTTAGTACTCTACTGACCACCACAAAGTAAGACTCTGTCTCAAAAAAAAAAAAAAAATTATTTTGAAATAATTGCAGACATACAGTTACAAAGGAAGTAAAACAAATCCCCACATGTTCACATTTACCACCACTCTGTGTGTACACTCTTGGTTCATGGGATAATATGCTTGATAATGATATCTTCAACCAAATAATTAAGGCCCTTACAATGAAAGTATATTTAATCACTGAAATAATACTGGATTATCAGCTGGACCAAAACTTGGTTTCCACTGGGAATATAAAGAGAAAATACACAAAAATTTAATGTTAGAGCTCCTGAAGACTCATATAAGGATGTGTGTTCATGTGAACAACTATGAGAGAGAATGGACTTCTACATATTCCTTAGTAGACTGAATTATGGGGTTAGGGGTGGTAGTTGGCTGAGGATAAGGAGCCTTAGGCTTGGCAGCTAATAAGCCCGTAACTATTAACAAGATTTTTGTTTCCTTGTTTACTAAGTTAAACTGCCACTTGCTCTCATTTATCACAAAGTTACTACAGAGATAAGATTAAAAGACGTAAAAAGTCACCGCATATGTGCAATTCTTTTCATTGTTTTTTAAACCTGTTTATTTTTTTGGAATAATCTCATTTGCCAATTTTTCATTGTTTTGTAAGGTGTAAGTATTAGCAGTATTATTATCACTTTATCATCTTTAGTCCACTGCTGCTTACCTGGTAATGTAGTAGTTGGGTTCATTGGTGGCACAGAAGTGAGGGACTGATTTACTGGTGGCAATAATGGTACTGTTGGTACACCTAAAATAAAACACCATCTTTTATTGTGTTTATTGACAAATTCAGTCAACAAAGAATGAACAGACTAGATTAGGGCAAACTTTAGTCCTCTCCTCCCAGTGTGGTCAGACCTTCCTTTGGTCCTGACTGCTGGTGGCATTACTGCCTGAACATTATGCTCTATAGCAGATCCACTAACTCTGCCCAGGGCCCTTAACAGAGGCCGTTACCAGAGCCTGAGCCGAGAGGGCAGTCTACCCCCAGCAAGCTCACCAGACAACAGGTTTACACTTGATCCAAGCTGGTTGCATTAGATTTGGAAACAAGACACAAGGATTCTAGTGAATCTCTACTGGGCACCTAAACGAAGAAGGGCCACATGCCCTGTGAAACAGTGAATGTTGGTCTGTGAAATAGGAGAATGGCACTGAAAGAGACAAAAGGGCACATGGACCACTAGAAATATCTCTATTTCCTTTTGACTCTAGGTCTGGGACAGTCCTTTTAAGTCTAACATGTTCCCGTCGGTAGTGATGTAAGCTACTCCAGCAGATTTTGCTGATGTTAAAACAATAGCAACCCTGCACATATTCTAGATTTTGTCTTACAAAGATCTGTAAATATGGTAGCAGAAGTAACATTGTGCCTAAAACTACAAATCATTTTCAGTCTTTTATTTATTCATGTATTTACTTGTTTGCAGAAATCAAAGCTACACAGAAGTTAAAAAAGAGAAAAAACAAGGAAAGAAAAAAAGAAGGCCTAGTTGAATTCAGCACTGGCAAATGCTGCACTAGATCCTAGACTGTGTCATTTCGCTCAGACACCACAGACTGTTCTCTGTTCTGTACCGCATGCTTTGTTAGGTGGCCATATATAATAGCACCATTATAACTTTTTTATATTTCTGTCTTTGAATCTTGGTTGTTGTTTGTTTTTTGAGACAGAGCCTCAAGCTGTCCCCCTAGAGTGCCGTGGCATCACAGCTCACAGCTGTGATGGGACTACAGGCGCCCACCACAACACCTGGCTATTTTTTGGTTGCAGCTATCATTGTTGTCTGGTGGGCCCAGGGTGGATTTGAACCTGCCACCTTAGGTGTATGTGGCTGGCGCCTTAGCCACTTGAGCCACAGGCACCAAGCCTGAATCTTGGTTTTAAGAAAATAAAAACAGCTTTGATTGGCTAGTAAATTTCCTTTATTTCCTAAGAAAGTCTTTCACATGAGTTTCTTTTCACTCTTAAAGGGTAGATACATTTCACAATCTCGAAGAATGCCTGACTCTATCTAAGCCAGGAATTCTATATCTAGGCCTATTTACAAATAGGCTTCACAAAGTCTGTGAAGCTCCTAAAATTGCAAATACAACAATATTTGGATAAACTGTTTTTAGTGTTTATTTGATCCTCAAAGGGGCTAAGTGGGTATTAGTTGAGTTTATTCATTCAAGTTTTTAGGACACTTATTACATGTCAGACATTGTTCTAAGCACTGAGGTACTTTACAGTATGAAGAAAAAAGAAATCACCTTCAGGAAATTTCTTTTCTTTTCTTTTCTTTTTTTAGAGACAGAGCCTCAAGCTGTTGCCCTGGGTAGAGTGTTGTGGCATAACAGCTCACAGCCACCTTCAAACTCTTAGGCTTAAGTGATTCTCTTGCCTCTGCCTCCCAAGTAGCTGGGACTACAGGCACCCACCACAATGCCCAGCTATTTTTTGGTTATAGTTGTCATTGTTGTTTGGCAGGCCCAACAACAATGGATTCGAACCCACCAGCTCTGGTGTATGTGGCTGGCGCCTTAGCCACTTGAGCTATAGGCACTGAGCCAGGAAATTTATTTTCTAATGAGGGATAGGAAAAGCAAGAGAGAAAGATATCAAACAAGTTAAACATATAGCACGTAAATCAGTGATATGTTCTCTGCAGAAAAGGCAAGCAAGGAAGTGGGACAAAGAGTATGAGGGTTACCAAAAAGGTCATGCTGATCAATGCCATTTCAAAATGGTATAATCATTCCTAAAACTTTCATAATCCAAACATTTTCAAACCCACAAGGAAGTTTTTAAAAAATACACTTTTATAGCTCTACAGATACTGGTTTGGGCTACTTTGCAAGCAGTAAAAAGATAGAAAAACAAATGCCCGACAAAAAGTTGTTTCTCATATGTCATGATGCTAGAACCTTCTAGTCTTTTTAAGTGGATTTACTCAAAAGTGGAAATGTCTGGCTGGGTGTGGTAGCTCACGCCTGTCATCTTAGCACTCTGAGAGGCCAAGGAGGGTGGATTGCCGAACTCAGAAGTCTGAGACCAGCCTGAGCAAGAGCAATACCCTGTTTCTAAAAATATCTGGGCATTGTGGCAGGTGACTGCCACAGCTACTTAGGAGGCCAAGGCAAGAGAATCATTTGAGCCCAAGAGTTTGAGGTTGCTGTGAGCTATGATGCCAGGCATTCTACCAAGGGTGTCAAATTGAGATTCTGTATCAAAAAAAAAAGTGAAAATGTCAATTTATGTCAATCCTTTTGAGTGATTATTGTTTTATTCATATTTCTGGCTTAATATTTAAGAAGCCATTTCTCTGCAGCGTAATAATGGAGGGATCCCAGTACATAAGCTTATTACAATAATACAAATAAAACTACACTATAATAAGGAAAGATTTAAATGTCAAAGGGAAATGAGGTCTTGAAGAGGGATGTCAGCTACCTCCTAAGTCAAAACAGCTGCAGTAAGGCATCTGGAACACTCTTACTCCTACAGAGTAATTCAGGCACAGAGCAGAACTCTATTTAGGAATAAACTAGAGAACTATCTGATGATATGTAAGCAAAAAATCATAACATCATAAAAAGGACTCATAAAATGCCTAAATGAAATAAACTCTTAAATACCTTCCAACTGTGCCTATGAGATATTGATGACATTGATATTTAATTTCATCTACAAAATGTTCTAAAACTAGATTGTGGCAATAACTGCATAACTCTACACATTTACTAAAGATAATTATTGAGTTTATACTTACAGTGAGTTAATTTTATGGTATGTGAATTATATGTCAATAAAGCCAGAAAAAAACCAGCAAAGAAAGGGTATGGAGGCACACAACCACACTAGTAACTGGTGAGGCTGGGTTGAGAAGGTTCATATGGTATTCCATTGCTTTAGTGCACGTTTGAAATTTTAAATTTCATGTGGAAAAACACATCTTTGGGAAATTAAACCAAGACTCTGAAAAATGCTGGAATTAGAACCTAAGGGTCCAACTCTAGACACAATACTGTTAATCTTACTATCGCATCTTGGTGGTACATTCCAGAAGAAAGTAGGGTACAAGCAAAATTTGAACAAAAAGATTCAGAAGAGCTTAAGTATAAAAGATACTAATTAAATATAACTAACCCCATGTCAGCATTTCATTCACTTATTCAACGTTTATTGAGTATACAATATACTTGGCATTATGAAAAACGAAAAGCAGGGCGGCGCCTGTGGCTCAAAGGAGTGGGGCGCCAAGCCCATATGCTGGAGGTGGCGGGTTCAAACCCAGCCCCGGCCAAAAAAACAAAAAGAAAAAAGAAAAGCAGAAGATAGGAGATTAGAAAAAGGGAAGAGAAAAATAAAATCCACCAATATACCAAGAACTATATTATGACTCAGTAATGCCACTCCAAGGTACATAACCAAGAGAAATGAAAATATATACCCACATAAAAACCTGTATACAAATATTCATAGCAGCATTATTCTAAGAGCCAAAAAGTAGAAACAACCTAAATGTCCTTCAACTGATGGATAAACAAAATGCGTTACATCCGTACAATGGAGCATTAGTTAGCAATAAAAAGGAATGAAGGTTTGGCGCCCATAGCACAGTGGTAGGGCACCGGCTACATATACTGGAGCTGGCAGGTTCAAACCTGGCCCAGGCCTGCTAAACAACAATACAACTGCAACCAAAAAAATAGCCAGGCGTTGTGGTGGGCACCTGTAGTCCCAGCTACTTGGGAGGCTGAGGCAAGAGAATCGCTTAAGCCCAAGAATTTGAGTTTGCTGCAAGCTATGAGGCCACAGCACTCTACCAAGGGCGACATAGCGAGACTCTATCTCAAAAAAGAAAAAAAAGAATTAAGTATTAACATATGTTACAGCATAGATGAACTTTGCAAACATTATTCTAAGTGAAAGGAGCCAGTCACATATCATATGAGATGTCCAGAGTAGGCAAACCCATGGAGACAGAAAGCAGATTAGTATTAAATAGTCACCTAGGCTTGGAGAGCTGGGGCAAAAAAGAGTGACTGATAATGAGGAGAGGGTTTCTTTTGGGGTAATGGGATATTGTAAAATTGATGGAGGTATTGCTTGTACAACTCAGAAAATTTATTACAAACCACTGAACTGTATGTTTTAAATTGGTGAAGTGTATGGTACATACATTATATCTCAATAAAACTGTCAAAAAAACTCCCCACAAAACAACAAACCACAAACAAACCTAAAACAAAGAGGACTGTATCAGGTGAGAACAAGGAATACAGAATAGGAGGAAGACAGGCACAGGTCCTCTGAGCAAGACTGGGTCCCTAAGGAAGGAACACATCTTGCTCACTTTCGCATCCCCAGAGCCTACTCCCTCAGAAATGTGCTGAGTAAACAGACCAACTAAGCAGAATGTAAGAGTCCTGACTCTACAAACTGTATAACCTAAGGGAAGCCCAAGGTCTAAATGTGTGGAGGTTTAAGCCTTGTGTGTACGTACAAGATGACTTAGTGTTAGCATTTAGACAGGACCTGTCCACGCAGAGCATATTTGTGGTTTTCAAGGCACATCAGAATTTTAAAAATTTGATGCAAGAATATCATATAAAACAAAGTAGACTGAAAACAGAACATATTTTTCTGCACACCTGTACTGAGAACATTACTGACAGCTGGTGGAGTTGAGCTAATGGAAAGTCCAGACAGACTCTGTTCGATCCCTGTAGTTCCTGGTGGTGACAAAGATGGGGGATTAACTGAAGACAGCTGGACCTTCCAAAAAAAGAAAAAAGAAAATTTCTTGAGTTGATTCAAAAAGTAATATAAATATTGGCTTTATATTAAATATTACCTGCCCCTCAGATACATATTTGGATCATATACAAGCTGTCAAAGTTTCATCTGGCTCTTCTGCTTTCAGACACTCCTTCCTAATTTTGATACATGTCAGGGACCATGCACTTGGAAACATCTCTGTATTATGTTTTTATTAGGTCACTTCTAGTCTCTGTGGACATATGGCTTCTATTCCCAGTCACACACTGTTCTAAAAACTTCTATACTGGGATAGATTCTATTTTCTCCTCTTCTTAGCCACCCAAATCACTTTATTCAATCCTTTCTTTTTTATTAGATAGGGCCTCACTATGTGGCCAGTTTTGAACTCCTGGCCTCCAGCCATCCTCCCACCTTGGCCTCCCAAAGTACTGGGATTTATGGACATGAGCCACAGGGCCCAGCTGATGTTTAGTTGTTTTTTTGTTTTTGAGACAGAGCCTCAAGCAATTGCCCTGGGTAGAGTGCCGTGGTGTCACAGCTCACAGCAACCTCAAACTCCTGGGCTCAAGTGATTCTCTTGCCTCAGCCTTCCAAGTGGCTGGGACTACAGGCACCTGCCACATGTCTGGCTATTTTTTTTTTGGTTGTAGTTGTCATTGTTTGGCAGGCCTGGGCTGGATTCAAACCTGCCAGCTCTGGTGTATGTGGCTGGTGCCTTAGCTGCTCGAGCATAGGTGCCAGAGCCTGATGTTTAGTTTTTAGTTAGTTGTAAATACAAGAGTTAACGGTCCTGTAACATTTACATAAGAAACATTAAAAAACCCTCTAAGCCTGCTCAAATATTTCTTATTCCTTAAAAAGCCTCATTTTGATCCTGCAATAGCCCCTTCCACCTACATTCCTGCTGCACACCCAGCTCCTCTTGCTTTCTCAATCAAATTTCTTGAAGGAAGAAGCACCAGCTGGCATCAACTTTTTTTTTTGAGACAGAGTCTATGTCACCTTCAGTCAAGTGCCATGGCGTCACAGCTCACAGCAACCTCAAACTCTTAGGCTAAACGATTCTCTTGCTTTAGCCTCCTGAGTAACTGGGACTACAGGTGCCCACCACAATGCTCGGCCATTTTTTGGTTGCAGTTGTCGTTGTTTAGCAGGCCTGGGCCTGACAGCCTCAGTTTATGTGGCTGGCACCCTACTCACTGAGCTACAGGCGCTGAGCCCAGCTGGCCTCATCTATTAAGTGGGTATTAACCCACCACTCACTCTGGCCCCTGTAATTTGGTATTTGCACCCTGTCAAGTCTCTGAAATTGAACTCACTCACAACATGTTTTTTCTCACTCCTTCCATTTGACTTCTCTGAAGCACCGGCCACGGCTGATGCTGCCCTTTTTCTTTTTTTTTTGAGACAGAGTTTCACTTTGCCACCCCGGCAACATCGCTCACAGCCACCTCAAATTCTTGGGCTCAAGTGATTCTCTTGCCTCAGCCTCCCAAATAGCTGGGACTATAGGAGCCCGCCACAATGCCTGGCTACTTTTAGAGACAGGGGTCTCTCTTGTGCTCAGGTTGGTCTCGAACCCGTGAGCTCAGGTAATCCACCCACCTCAGCCTCCCAGAGTACTAGGATTACAGGTGGCTGCCTTTTTTTTGAAGCTTTGTTTTCTTTTTGGACTTTTGTGCTCCCCTTGTTGTATTCACTTTCTATCCATTCAGATTTTCAATATTCCAACCCCAATCCTCAGACCCACACAGACCCAATCCCTCCACAGTTTTTATCAATACCCACTGGGTTAAATTATCTCGTCTTTCCTGATGACGGTTACATCTACATCTCTAGCCCTGTCCTCTTTCTTAAAGCCCAGAGTCAACACCTACCCTCCATCTGGATATCATACAGGGACCAACTTTAGCATCACTACTTAACTCATATCTGCCCTGCCTCAATCAGTGTCACCACCATATACATCAATATACTTGACTTGTTTTGGTGAAAAGTACACAGCTTAACCAGGTAGTGAAGTTTTCTCACCTCTGTAAACCCATCTTTAAGAGGAGTAATGGGTGTCATTTGTCCCGGAAGAGAAATTTTCTTTCCTTCTTCAAATGGGCGTGTAGGTATTCGATGCAAATAACCATATCCAATGCCACATCCTAAGCTATAAAAACATTTTTTTCTTAAAGTTATCAATCACAGTTTGTGTTTGAGGTTTTTAACTATAAAAACAAATTTCCGTCCTTTTAAATGTTGTCTTAATCTTGTGAGGTCTCCCCTGATGACCGCATATGAAATAGCATCCTTCCTTCCACCATAAACACTACCCTTACTCCTTTGTATTTTTTCAAGCATTTATCACCTTCCAACATATTGCATATTTATTTGTTTATTGTCTGTCTTCTCCCACCATAAAATGTTAAGGTCTTTAAGGGGAGAGACCTTATTTACTTAACAGTTCCTGGCACACGGGAGATAATTATTGCCCAGTGAATGACACATATACAGCTTTTCCATAAAGAGTTTTATGCATGTCTGTATGAGGACATCATTTACACATTCCACAGTTCTCATTCAGAATCTGACAAAAATCAGTCCTGAATGTTTAATCCAGATTCTTTTTTTTTTTTTTGGCTGGGGCTGGGTTTGAACCTGCCACCTCTGGCATATGGAGTCAGCACCCTATTCCTTTGAGCCACAGGCGCTGCCCTAATGCAGATTCTTTCTATCTCAGCCTCCCACTGCCACTAGAGGCATTTTTCTAATAAGATGTGATCACATTGCTTCTTTCTATAGTCTGATGGCCTCCCAACACTTCTTTGTCCTTTCTCCATTTGGGGAATTACTTCTTGCCTGGTGGGATTGCCAATCAGGGTACTTGCCCAGCCCAAAGCAAGGGAGTGGCTCGTGGCCAAGGCCAGGCCAATCAATCTCTCTTGCTCAGGGCTACAAATCTTCGGAATGATAAAAAAAAAAAAAAAATAATAATTTTATTCCTTCAGAGAACACTGATGAAATTGCCAATCCTGGTAGAACTTCTGTAAGCTGACCACCTAAAGGACTGTAACAAATTGGTTAACATAGGAAGGTGGTCAACATAAATAACCAGACCTACTATACTGATACATACATATCAATAAATATGTATCTGTTTATGGTAGTAAAATAACAGCTGGTTTTTAGTATTTGAAACCAAACACCACATTTCCATCTGCTCAAGGTACAATAAATCCTCCATAGGTGATCATCTCCTTGAGTTGACCTAATTTTGATAGACCGGACATGCACCATATGTATGCACCAGTACAGTAGGCCTGGTTCCTTAAATCGACCATCTCCGTATGTTGACCAGTTTGTTACAGGCCCTTGGGTGGTCAACTTATAGAAGCTGTACTATATATCCAATTTCCTGACCACAGTATTTAAGGCCCACAATCAGGTTTCAACCTATTTCTATCATGATGTCTTTTATTTCCCAAACCACTTGACACTTTCAGAGTAGGCCATGCATGTAGGCCTGTGCCTTTCCCCTGCCAAGACATCTATTATCTCCATGGTTACCACCACCACCAAAGCAGAGAGTGGCCAACTTTAGTGCCTCCTTATCCAAATCTGACTTGCACAATGATGCTTCACCTCACAAAATTACTTGTTCATTCTTCCCTCATCATTAAAACTATCATTCTCACTGGACTGGATCTCAGACAGATTTGGAGACAGAAAGTAAGATTAAACAATTTATACTGATCAATGGTAGCTACATTTTAAAACACGGCAGTTATTAATCAAAATAGCTAGGTGGTGGCACAGAAGGCACTAGAGGCAACAGCAAGACGCTCTGCAAACTTAAAGATAGCCTAAGAATGAAATTAAGAGAAATATGATGTAATTAATGAAATATGGTCAGCCTCTGAGGAAGGAACAAAAACAGGCATGGAAATGCCAAAGGCATGGTCAGAAGCAGATTCAGGAAAATGTGGCTATCAATGGTAATAAATCACACCAAAAGGAAAAATATCTTCCAAAGAAAAGGAATAACTGTCACGAGTCTAGACCAGAAGGGCTTCAGTATTCAGTAGTCACCACAATTAAAAATAGAAGAATGAGCAATGGTCTTTGCTATTGGACTTCACTGTGAACAGAATCTCTTCCTTGCACTTTCATTCTATGCTCACTAAGCACTCACTCTTGTGGTACTAACCTGAGCTGAGTATTCTAACTGGAGGGGGGCATTTTTGTATTGTAATCTGAAAATATGTCATTCCAATGAATATAGCAGCTCCCTTGCAATCTTTCCAAAATGAATAAATTTTAAATGCCTTGAGAAGCAGCATATTTCTCATATTTATAATTCTGGACAATGAACAACAATAATTTGTGTATTGCCCTAAATAGACCAGATTCTTAGATGATACCCCTACTTTTTCTCAAACTGCAACAAGTTAGAATGCTTAAGGTGAAGCACAGTCAGTGAAGAATCTCAAGTAGTGAGTAAAAATACTGTGAGCAAATGGAAGCTTTTCTTGCCTGTAGTAACTAAGTTATCCTTTTTCCAGCAAGGGCTAGAATAGAACTTTTACAAAACATTTGTAAAGTTTCCAGAATCTTAGGCTTTTCTATAATTATAGTATAT
>CAUYQV010039003.1:0-29776 GCA_963574575.1 Galagoides demidoff | reverse complement strand
CTATGAGCTGTGATGCCATGGCACTCTACCCAGGGGGATAGCTTGAGGCTCCATCTCAAAAAAAAAAAAGGTAATATTAATTGAAAAGATATATGTAAATTTCACCATCATAATCCAAGTGCCTATTTTAAGATGTCAAATAATTTCTACCAATGATTATGTAATACAAATGTATATCATCCTATTGAATTAATAAAATGCTGTGAGAATCACTCATTTTGCCTAATACAAAAAATACTGTCAGATTTGCAAAACTTCCTATTTTCCAAAATGGGCTCAAGTCTCAAAGATAACACTATTTTATTTCACTCCTCTTTTCAATTATTTATATTTGATTTTAGTGAGATCTCAAGTGAATCAGATTAAACGTAAAGATCATTGATTTTTACTTCTTTGGACTTAGTGGAAAATATTTCTATGGCAAAATTCCTTGTTTTATAGTGTGTCTCTTAGTTTCATAGAATGAAGTTAAATTTGCAAATATGAAATCTAAATATTAGCAAAAGTCAAAACTCTTTCAGATCTCAGTTCAAAGATTTGTTTTGCATTGACTAGCCTATGAATCAATTAATAAGGAAGTAGTTTATCTGAAGAACTTTGTCTATAACCCTGAAGCATGAGCAATAAACAAACACAGAGCAAAGCCATCCTTAGCAACAAAATCTCTAGCAAAACCACAAGTTTCAGGGTTTTATCCCCAGCATCTCTGACCTATTTAAATAATTTCCAACTTGTATCTTCATGGTTATCACCCTCTGATTCAATTTATCCATCTGTGACATTTGCTGATAGAACATGATTTCTTCCATAGCTCAAATGGCCAGAAAACACACTGCCCATTCCCATCCTGTCTACTAGCAAAAATTCTAGCTTTTAAAAACCTGACATCTCATGACACTGGGGTGTGATACATAAAGAGCACACTTAATTTGCTGAGGGAATGACTAGATGAAAAAAATAGGTGTCATGCCACTTACCTTGGTTTTTTCTCTCCATTTTATCACAAAATTTTCAAATCTACACAGAAGTTGAAAAACCTGCAAATATACTTACCAACTACACTCGGTCTTGTTTACATATTTTAGAATTATTTTCTTACACATCCACCCATTTATCTCTGCATTAATCCAGCATAAGTTTTGTTGGATTTAAAAGTTGTAGACACCAACACCCATCACTCTAAAAGCTTTCAATACAATTTTGATTTGAGGAATTTTTTTTTCAGACTAAAAATTTGGCATCTGTGAAATACACAAATCTTAACCACGAAAATTAAAAAACTATGAGAAACGCTTACAACCAGTAACTCTAACCACTCTCCATTGCCCCAGCAAGTTTCTAAAAGCAACCACTGTTCTGACTCTTAGCACAGATTTGCTTTGCCTAACATAGAGCTCCATACAGACTTCATATAAATGGAATCATACCGTATTCATTCTTATGTAAGCCTTCTTTTACTCAGTAAAATGTTGCTTTATGGATCAGAAGTTCATTCTTTCGCATTGCTGAGTAGTGTTCCATTGTATTATTCCATCATATAATATAGTTTATCTAGTCTCCCCCTTATGGCTAGTTTAGGGCTATTTGGGATGTCCAGAAAGTATTATTTTCATGTTCTTATACAAGTATTTTTGGTGGATATATGCTTTAATTTCTTCTGGGTAAATTTCCGAGAGTGAAATTGCTGGGTCATAAGTAAATGCATGTTTGATTTTACTTTTAAAAAACAGCAATCAGAAATTTTCCCAAAGTGACAGTAACATTTTAAACTGGCACCAACAATGTATGAGCAGTGGCATTTATCCACATCCTTACCAACGTGGTGTCACACTGTTTAAATTTTACTAAATAGATTATGGCTTCTTGTAAATATGGTACATTATAACATATTTTCCTACATTAGCTTAATGAGATAAATAATTAGTTTCAGGTAGTTAGGTATTAAGATAAAACTGCGGTAAGTACATGTGGTAATTTTATTACAGATCAGAATGACTGTTACTGGTTCATTTAAGCAGGGACTGCTAAAATTTTCTGAAAGTATAATTGCCATTCCTCTCTCAACTACAGCTCCATGAAGACTGGCTTCTTTTATTCTTCACATCTCTAATGTGTTTGTTGAATTGATTTCAGCAGTTATATAGAAATTATATCTGGATTAAATGTAGATACAAAGTTCTATGAGAGATGGAGACCAGGTCTGTTTGTCCACGGTTGTATTCCCAGTGTTAGCAAAGTGCCTGGGGCACAGGAAGGTCTCAACACATTGTTTTTTTGATGAATAAATGATTATTTGGCAGCTAATCCTAACCGTTCTTGCTCTAGCTCTTTCTTTATCTGGAAAAATGGTGACTGATACTCAGGGCCCCTTTCAAGTTTGAGACAATACCTGTAAAATATCTTACACAATGTGAAATACGTAGTACATCCTCACCAAATTTTTTTGAATTACTTTTTATAAATATAAGTATAATGGGGTATTTAACCTGTTTTCTCTTTTCTTGTTTTTAATTTATAACATCTCATCCAAATCTGACATCTCCCATAAATTCCACTTCTTTCCCAAAGGACCACTGTGCCTCCATGATCAATGGTAAAACCCACCATATTGTGAAACTCTATGTGCCTAAAACCAAATACTCCCATTTCATTCGTAATGGAGCCTCTAATGGGACTACCACATACCCAAGTAGTTACCAAACTTTTTGACTTTCTTCTTCTTACAGACCAACCCTATGTCAAATCCAGTGAACTCTCCCTATGTGAGATATATTTATATTTTACTTCCCTTTCCTCCTCCAATACAAATGCCAGTACACTAATTCACGTCACTGCTCACCTGTGAATTGTACTACTAAAATGGTATCTCAGCAAAGTTCCTTGTCTCCTGTCTCTCCCTATCTTTAATTCATATGCCTTCTCATGATTAAGCTCCCTAAAGTATTGCTAAACTCATTTTACTCAGCCCTCAAAACCCTCTCATGATTCCATGTTGCCTGGTGAGTAAATTCAGACCACTTCATTCAAAATCTCCTCCCAGGCGTCCTCAAACTATGGCCCATGGGCCACATGCAGCCCGCCAAGGACATTGATTGGGCCTGTCAGGTGTTTTTGTGCCACTGCCTGTCCTGCTTAGCCTCTGCCTGTCCTATTAAACTATAGTCTGGCCCTCCAATGGTCTGAGGGACAGTGAACTGCCCCCCTATTTAAAAAGTTTGAGGATCCCTGCATCTTCTCTCTCACCCCACCCAACTCTTGCCATTTCATTTCCCATTACTCTCTTAAACTATAGTTGGACAATATCAGCAGCTATTGCCCATAAATGACCCACTGCTTTGTAACTAGTCGTACTAGTCCTTGTATGGGAAAATATCACCCTTCATCTTAAGTACAAATTCTACCCCCCATTCAGAGCCTAGATACGTGTCACCAATCCTTCCACATCCCACTAACTAAATAATCCCATTTTTTTCTCACCTGGGTATTACTATATTTATACTTATACGATGGCACTTACACTTTCCTGTGTTGTGTAATAGATATTTATGACACTCATTAAGTGGTGAAGTTGGCCAATACAGTGAACCTGTATGCTTTAAAGTCAGGCAGATAGAGGTGCAAATTTTAACTACTCACAATGAAGTGACCTTAGGCAAAGTAGTTAACCTCAGTCATATAATCTGTAAAAGCAGGGATAAAATTAACATATTATTGTAAAGGTTAAATGTATATATAAAGTGTCTATCACACAATTGACATTCAAATGGTAACAGGTATTTTTTTTCAGGCTTCATACATGCCAGCAAATTTCAAAATTCAATCTGATTTAGTGCTCACAATAATGCTATAAGATAGGTTTAATGTCCTTTTGCATTCAAAGTGGCAGGGGATCAAGTGCCATATGTATTAAGTCAGAGAGACTATAGACTCTTACTCATGTTTATTTTCCTCATAGCACTATGCCATGTACAAAACAGGTTCTCAACAAAAGTAGCGAGTAAATGATTCAAATTGTTTGGAAACAAAAATATTACTAAGTTCTAATCAAAGCCAACTAAAGAAAGTAGCTACACTAGAAGGTCAATCATAGTTAAGGTTTTATGTCACATTCCTTGATGATATTAAGAAAACTACAATCAGGGCATATGTTTAAAAAGGATTCTAAATTTGGAAGGGTCTAGAGAAACAAGGAAAGGAATAGAAAAATAATATTCTGCTACAGACAAAGGCAACAATATATCTCAGGTAAAATAATCCAAAACACCTAGAAGGCAGTAATGACAAAAAGACCTGGAGAAAAGAACGGATAATAGATGATATATGGGTTTGTTCTATGATACAGAAGCAGAAGGATGGAAGGAAAAAAATTTAATGTAATTTTGCTGTAAGCTCAGAGGATTCATGATACCAAGCACAATTTCACCTACAAAGCTCTGGTCAGTTCTGGATATCATGGTGTGTAATAGTTGTAAAACACTGGAGGCATCTGCAAAAAAAGCAATAAAAGTGAGCCCAAGAATAGTTGGATATAGGCTGAAGTTTGCAAGTAGACTGTAAAATTCAGAGCCAGCTATTTATTTCCATTAACACAGCAGCAAAGAACAGATCAGCTTGAAGAATCCAAGAATTTTGCAAACGCCTGCATTTGTGCATGTGAACTTATTACATGTCCGACAAATCAGTATAAAGGAGATAGGCCACTTTCCCATTTTTCTCTAGATATAAGACAAGTAAGCCCAAATAGACTTTGCTTCTAATGAAAGTTTTGCCTGCTACAGGGAGTAGGCCAAGCAGGCAAAATCATCATGGACAAAGGCAGAATGAGTGATTTGCTACAGAAGAGGTGCAGTGCCTAATGGTTTATGAGACTGGGTTCCCGACTACATGCCCCCATTCAGTCCCAGCTCCACTAGTTATTTAGCTGTGTTAACCTTGGGCAAATTATTCAACCTCACCAGCTCTCAGTTTACTTAAATAGGGCTGAAGCCAGCACTTACCACCAAGGGAAATTTAAACATTTAACAAAGATTAAATAAACTAATAGCTAGTGCTCTTATAACAGTATTAATACCCAATTAGCATTTACCGTGTTATTTTCTACACATTATTTTAAAAGGATAAGTTTGAAATCAAATGACAAAAAGCATTGAAAATTAGAAGATATCATTTAAAATTTACAGTTAGAAATTCTGGATTCAGGCTCAGTGCCCATCACTTGGTGCTCATCACTGGCCATATACACTGGGGCTGGAGTTCAAACCTGGCCCAGGCCTGTGTGGGCACCCAGCTACTTGGGAGGCTGAAGCAAGAGAATCACTTAAGCTCAAGAGTTTGAAGTTGCTATCTGCTATGACACCACAGCACTCTACTGAGGGCAACATAATGAGACTCTGTCTCAAAAATAAAAAGAGAAAGAAATTCTGGGTTCAAGTTGGAGTTGTAGGAGTTATTTGATGTGTAAACTATAAAATTATTTTTTGCTCTTCTTTTCTATGCCTTAGTTTCCACAGATGTGACACTATTTCTTTACTTATATGAAATAATTTTTATGCTGATCAATTTATAAAATAAGCAAGTCTATAAAAAGCTATACAGTAGGTCATGGAAGAAGCCCAAGTGCCCATCAACCCATGAATGGATTAATAAATTGTGGTATACCATGGAATTAATAAATTGTGGTATACCGGGGAATACTATGCAGCCTTAAAAAAGATGGAGACTTTACCTCTTTTATGTTTACATGGATGGAGCTGGAACATATTCTTCTTAGTAAAGTATCTCAATAATGGAAGAAAAAGTATCCAATGTACTCAGTACTTTTATGAAACCAATTTATAAATACTCACACTTTCTTATGAAAGATAGATCACAACTATAGCACAGGATGAAGGAGAGAGGTGGAGGGGGAGGGGAGAGGTTTGGTAGAGGGAGGGTAAATGGTGGGACCACACCTATGGAGCATATCGCAAGGGTACAAGTCAAATTTATCAAGAATAGAACATAAATGTCTTAACACAATAATTAAGTAACTGAGGTGAAAGCTATATTGATTAGTTTGATGTAAGCACTCCAAATTGTATAAAAAATTAACACATTGTACCCCACAAATGCACAATGTATTCATGACCTATGTGTATATGACTTAATAAAAGCAAAAAAAAAGAACCATTTCCTGGAGTCAGGCATGGTGGCTCATGCCTATAATCCCGACACTCTGGGAGGCTGAGGCAGATGGATCACTTGAGCCTATGAGTTCAAGACCAGCCTAAGCAAGAGCAAGACTTCATCTCTAAAAATAGCCAGATGTTGTGGTGGGTGCCTGTAGTCCCAGTTATTTAGGAGGTAGAGGCAAGAGAATCACTGGTGCCCAAGAGTTTGAGGTTGCTGTTAGCTATGACTCCATGGCACTCTCCTAGGGGCAAGAAAGTGAGACTGTCTCAAAAAAAATGTTTTCCTGTTTATACACTAACCACAACTATCTGAGAAAGAAATCAAGGGAGAGGGGAAGTCCCATTTACAATAGCTACAAAAAAATAAAACTTTTAGAATTAAATTCTTTCCTAGAAAGGAGGAAAAAGAGGCAAAAGATGTAGACACTGAACACTGTAAAACAAGGAGGAAAGAAATTAAAGAGTGCACAAATAGATGGGAAGGTATTTCATATCCACAGATTAAAAGAATTAGTCTTACTAAAATCTCCATACAATCCAAACTGATCTACAGATTCAATGCAATCCTTATGAAAATTCCAGTTGTATTTTTCACAGAAATAGATAAACAAATCCTAAAATTTGTATGGAGCCACAAAAGACACTGAATTGTCAAAGGAATCTTGAGCTGGAGGCATCATAATACCTGATTTCAAAATATACTACAAAGCTACAGTAATCAAAAACCTCATGATATTAACATAAAACCAGAAATATGTATGTACATAGTATAGACCCAATTGGAGTACTACTCAACCATAAAAAGGAATGAAATAATGTCTTTTGTAGCAACTTGGATGGAACTGGAGACTATTATCCTAAATGAAATACCTCAGGAATGGAAAAACATATACTCTCACATATAAGTGGGAGATAAATGATGGGTGTTTATGATCATAAAGTGATTTAATAGACATTGGAAACTTAGAAGGGGGGGTGAGAGGGAGGTATGGTTTTAAAAATGGTCTATGAGGTACAAGGTAAGCTATTCTTGTCACAGGTGCACTAATAGCCCTGACTTAAGCATGATACAAGTCATCCATGTAACAAAAAACACTTGGTCTCCCCGAATCTACTGAAATAAAATGTAAAAGCAACAACAAGAAGAAATATGGACCAATGGAACAGAATAGAGAACCCATAAATCCCACATATCTAAAGCCAATTGGTGTTTGACAAAAGTGCCAAGAACACACTGTGCAGAAAGGTGAGTGTCTGCAATAGAGGCAGTTGGGACAATTGGAAGCCCACAGGCAGAAGAGTGAGACTGGACCCTTATGCCACACCAGATACAAAAGTCAACTCAAAATAGATTAAAGTCTTAAACATAAGACCCAACACTGGAAAAATTGTAGAATAAAACATAGAGAAATAGATTTTTGACATTGGTTTGGGCAATAATTTTTTGGATACAACTGCAAAAGCACAGGCAAAAAAGAAAAAACAAACAGGATTGCATCAAACTAAAAGCTTCTGCAGAGCTAAGGAAACCACCAGAGTGAAGAGACAGACTGAAGAATGGGAAAAAATGTTAGTAGACCATACACCAGATAAGAGGTTAATTTCAAAACATGCAAGGATCTCAAACAACTCAATAGGAAGAAAACATATAAGCTGATTAAAAAATGAGCAAAGGGTTTGAATACATAATGGCTAAGGAGGAAAATAATTGAAGAGAGTACTGTTTATTTTTGCCCAATAGATTTTCAAATTTTTTTCTATGACTTTGTTTTTTTATGTAAGCTAGATGCATAATCTTGTGAAAAATTGTTCCACCTGTTTCTCTTTTTTTTGGCAGTTTTTGGCCAGGGCTGGGTTTGAACCAGCCACCTCTGGCATATGGGGCCAGCACCCTACTCCTTTGAGCCACAGGCACCATTCACCACTCTATTTCTTTATCTGAAAAAGTAAGAAGCCAAGTAAGATAATTCAGAACCAGAAGTCTGCTTCCCAATCCCAATTTTGTGGCCAATCATGTGAGTGTCTGTGTGTACACTGCCACTCTGATGGGGCATCACAGTTAGTCATAGATGTGCTAGCAAAATATATGTTTGAATCAAATGAGAAGATGAATGATAAAGTCCTTTAAAAATTGAAAACCACCTATAGTCATAGCTACTTGGGAGGCTGAGGTAAGAGTTAAGCCCAAGAGTTTGAGGTTGCTGTGAGCTGTGATGTCATCACATTCTACCCAGGGTGACAGCTTAAGAATCTGTCTCAAAAAAAAAAAAAATTGAAGACCAATGTGCAAATGATAAGTCAGTTTTGTCTCATTCTCCAAAGTCCCTTCCAGACAGAATTCATTCATTCATTCATGTGATATTTTGAGTGCCTGCTATGTGCCATGAATTGTGCAGGCCACAACACTGTGGTCATCCACTTGTTGGGCAGTGAAGGAGCCACATAAAATAACCACACAAATAGTTCTGTGGTCCTGTGACACAGGCACTCTTCCTCTTCTTCTTCCTTCCTAGTCACCTGTAAAACCATGTGGCCATCTCCACTGTGGTGTTGGAGGAAAGAAAGGGGCTCCCAATGTCCCTCCCCCACAGGAAGGGCTTCCTCCACAGCTGTGGGCAGGGGTCTTTTATCACTGACATAACCTATGGTGATAATAGAAAGGGCATGGACTTTACTCAATTTTATTATTGTTTATAAGTACTCTTGAGACAACTGTCTTGTCTGCATCAAGGATGGACCAAGTCTGTACACCAGGGCAGCCCCATAGGCTCCCCACACATTGGCCTCTCTACCACCATCTCCAGCTGGGGTCCACAGTTTCTCATCTGTATTAGAGTGTCTCTTTGTTGTGGAAAAATTACCACTGGTCAAAAATCCCAAATCAGCTCTAGTCCTGCACCTTCTCACAGACATCACACACACACACACACAGAGTCTGCCAGCCCCTGGTTGCCTTTGACAAAGGCTGTGTTGAATTTTGAGCCCAGAGCCCTTCTGTTTTTGGAAGCTTATGCCTCTCAACTCATTTGAGCATTTCAGTGCATATGAGCCCTGGTTTATTATGCCTCTCAAGTAAAATAAGAAATATTAGTACCCCTAAAACAGACCAAATTTAAGCAAAATTTATACTGTAACTTCTGTGGTCAACAGAGTAATAACTACCTAAAGAATTTTGTCTCAGTTTGCTAGGGCTGCCCTAAGACAGAGAGACACACAGAGATCCCACAGGCTGGCGGCCCTAAGATAGACAGACATGCAGAAATTCCACAGGCTGGGTGGCCAAAACAACAGAGACTTATTTTCTCTCAGTTCTGCAGGTTGGAGGTCAGAGGTTACAGTGTCAATGGTTTTACCCAAGCCCTTTGTCTTTGGCTTACAGAAGGTTATTTCTCTATGTCTTCACATGGTCTTCCTCTGTATGTGTCTTTGTATAAATGTCCTCTTTTTCTAAAGACATCAGTCATCATGGATTAAGCAGTTGTTCTCAACCTTCCTAATGCCACAGCCCTTTAATACAGTTCCGCATGTTGTGGTGACCCTCACACATGAGGAGTGGTGTCTCAGTTCCTAAGACCATGGGAAACATGTATTTTCCCATGGTCTTAGGCAATGCCTATGAAAGGGGAAAGGGTCATTTGACCCCTAAAGGGGTTGCAACCTACAGGTTGAGAACCACTGGATTAGAGCCAGTCTAATGATCTCATTTTAGCTGAACACCTCTTTAAAGACTCTATCTCCAAATACAGTCACATTCTGAGGTACTGAGGGATGAGAACTTCAACATGATAATTGAAGAGAGGGCACAAGTCAGCCCAGGACAGGTGTCCATATCCTAATCCCCAGAACCAATGAATATACCACCTTACCTGGCAAAAGGACTTTGCACATTTGATTAAGTCCAGCATCTTGAGATAGGGAAGATTACCCTGGGTTACCAGGTAGCCCCAGTGTAACCGGAGTGTACTTAAGAGGGAGGCACAAAGGTCCCAGTCACAGAAGAAGCATGAGGACAGAATCAGAGATCAGACATACAGACTTGGAGATGTTACTCTGCTGACTTGGAAGGTGGAGGAAGTAAGCCAAGGAATACAAATGACCTCTGGAAATTGGAAAAGGTGAGGAAACAGATACTCTTCCTCTAGGGCGTCAAGAAAGCCCAGTCCTGCTGACACCATGATTGCAGTTTGGGGAGACTTCTGACCTACCAGACTATGGAGTCATGAATTGTTGTTAGGAATCTTATACTACAAGCCATTAACCTCATAGTAACTGGTTATATAGCAACAGAAGGAAAAAGTATACAACTTCCCATTCTGGAAGTATTTTGGAAGCTGTGAAAATTAGGGACTAGTCAATGGGATAATAAGAAACTAAAAAAACAAAAAAAACCCAGGACTTCAGAAGAAAATATCATAGGAAATGAAGGTGAGAAAGGGAGAAAGAGAAATGAAGGAACACAGCAGGCAAGCCTGAAAGGGTCTCAGAGGATGGTGGGACCTGTGGAGGATGAGACCCACTGGCTGGAGAAGATGATGAAGTCAGAGAATTAAAAACACTGAGCACACGGTATGGTACAACAGCTGTGGGACCCTGAGCCTCTAGGAAAGGAGTTCAGCAAATTATTCAACAAACATTCATATTTACGTGATTTCTTCTGATCATGCTGATGTGCCAACGTCTGTGCAGAGCTGCCACAGCAAGGCCAGCCCTGAGGCTGAGCTTCAGCTCTGGGAATGGTTCAGAGCACATACACCCTAGAGTGGACCCTGGCATAGGAAGACTGAGTCCTAAAGTCATATAGGTGAATAATTTGGGCTTTGTCAGTGGGAGTGACAGTGACAAGTAGTAGTAATAGTAATAGCCAATTTCTAGGGAGTGCTACTATATCCAAGCACTTCAGAGACTGAAGGTACCAATGGACAGTGGCCAGACTATCCACAAAATCAGAGCTCTGACCCACCACCCACAGAACCACCGCCTGCTGTTAGGTCAGATTTGTGGAAAGTCAGACTGCTGTCTCCAGAAATAATCCAGGAAATCAGACAATTCCCCAAACGGTCAGGGCTCCACTAACACCTGACAGCTTCCCTAATTTTTGTCCCTGCTTCCAGTTAAGAACCTACTAAGATGAGGTCCTGAGGGTGGGATTGGATTAGTTCCCTCAGGAAAAGAGGTGTCACAGAGCCTCCTCCCTCTCTGCCATAGGAGCACACAATGAGAAGGTGCTGGGAAGAAGGTCCCCATCAGAAGCAGGCTACACAGGCACCCTGACTCTGATTTCTGTACTTCAGAACTGTGGGAAGTAACAGCTCTCGTTTCAGCTGCTCATACTTTGGCATGTTATTAGGGCAGCCTGAGCTGACCTCCACAGGGAGGAGTCATGACCCCCACCTCTGGGAAGAGGCAAGTCAGAGAATTTGCAAACATGTTTAAAAACCACCAGCATTAATCTTAAATACAGCAAAACTCATGCTGGTGAGAAGTATTCCAGGTGTTTTATAGATAATCAGTAGTAGAATTATGCAATTCACAGAGTTCCTGTAATTGTAGCCCCCAGGCCTTTCCTTGTAGAGACAAGGACAGAGGTCCCAGAGAGCAGGGACTCAGGGCAGGACAGGGAACAAGGGCAGAGCAGGGCTCAGGAAGTCACTGAGCAGACTCAGCAGCAAAGTGATATAGGAAGTTCTTATGTTGAGTGGTGAGCTGACCAGATCCTTTCCCAGTGACCTTCTCAGTTACAGCCCCAGGGACCACCTGGAGGGCTCTGGGCCTTTATTCTGTGTCTAGAATTGCTCCACCATGTAGATAAAGTGCCTACCTGTAACAGAGGTAGAAGCTAGGGCAGAGGGCTGAGACTGTTTGTAAGTGGGTATTACAACCAACTTTTGCTCTGAGGAGACAGCATGGGAACCTGTGCAAGGGACTGACTATGGCTGGGGGGACAGGAAATGATAAAATGATAAAAATCCTAGAAGAAAGCATGGATAAATCTCTTACTGATGTCAGCCTAGGGAAAGATTTTATGAACACTTCAGTGGCAATTGCAACAACAACAAAAATAAAGAAATGGGACTTAATTAAACCGAAAAGCTTCTGCACAGTTAAGGAAACAACAATTAAAGCAAATAGACAGTCTTCAGAATGGGAAAAGATATTTGCATGTTACAAATCTGACAAAGGGTTTCTAAGAACATTCTATGAAGAAGTCAAGTAAATCAACAAAGAGAGCAAACAATCCCAATTATCACTGCACAAGACGTATGAACAGAACCTTGTCTGAGGAAGACAGATGAATGGCTAACAAACCCATGAAAAAAATGTTTATCATCCTTAATCATCAGAGAAATGCAAATCAAAACAACCCTGAGATATCACCTAACCCCAGTGAGAATGACCTATACCAACAAAGTTCCAAAGTTGCAGATGCTGGCATTGTTGTGAAGAAAGACAGACACTTTTACATGGTTAATGGAACTGCAAACTAATACAACCTCTTTGGAAAGAAGTATAGAGATCCTCTGAAAACTCAAAATAGACCTTCCATTTAATCCCACAATCCCATTACTAGGCATCTATGTAGAAGAAATAAAATCATTTCATCATAAGGAAATTTGCATTAGATTGTTTATCACAGCTCAATTTACAATCACCAAGATATGGAAACAACCTAAATGCCCATCAACCCAAGAACAAATTAATAAACTGTGGTCTATGTATGCCATGAAATATGTATTCAGCCATAAAAAAGATGGAGATTTTACATCTTTTGTATTAACCTGGATGGAGTTGAAACATGTTCTTCTTAGTAAAGTATCACAAGAATGGAAAAGCAAATATCCAATGTACTCTACTAATATGAAGCCAGTAGAGGAACTACTACACGCCCACACAAGAGAAAAACTCAATGTAAATGGGGGGGACAAGGGAGGGAGTAGTAGGGGAGGAAGGGAAGGGGGTTGGTATGCTCCCACCTAATGGGCACAATGTGAGGGTATATGGCACACCTCCTGAGTGCAGGACACAACTACAACAGGAACTCTACCTAACACATGCAAACATTGTAACCTAATTGTCTGTACCCTCATATTAATCTGAAATTAAAAAAAAAATTTATAGTGTGGCCATTTGGAATTCTTCTATGCCATAAGCTCCCAGCTGGTGAATAAAGCCCTTCTTCTTGTAAATGTGGTGTTTGGGTGCTCTTTCTCTCCATTGGGCCTCATCTTCTTGCAACATGTGGTTCCCTGACCAG
The DNA here is from genome assembly GCA_963574575.1 of Galagoides demidoff. Taxonomy (NCBI): domain Eukaryota; kingdom Metazoa; phylum Chordata; class Mammalia; order Primates; family Galagidae; genus Galagoides; species Galagoides demidoff. The sequence goes on along the minus strand of CAUYQV010039003.1, from coordinate 16,354 downwards.
GGAGAGAGATCACCCTTGGAGAGAACACGCACCTGGTAGTTGCCACTAATCCTCTAGGCACCCATGTGAGGGCCCTTGATTGGCCTGGGCGTGAACCACTGAGCATGCTAGTGAGGCAATTTGGCCTCCCTGTGTGGACACCTTGACTGGGCTGAGAAAGGACCCCGTTGGCAGGTCTTCAAGGAGTCAAACACCAGGAGGAACTGGCATGCAGGAACAGGTACCTACACAGGGAGACATCTAAGGTAAGGTATGATCAATCTGGGGATCCCAGTACAGTTTTAGTGGAAGAAGGAGCCTGATCAACTCCTTGGGCATTAGGTCACTGGCAGGTCTTTTGAGAGGTGTGTGAGAGTGTGTGAATGTGGTGTAACTGAGAGAACTCTGAGGGTGGAGTTGGACATCCCTTCATAGGCCCTAGGGGAGGGTTGGTTAGCCTCTTATGGCTAAGTGGCAGCTCAAGTGGGAAATAGAGGCTGCCCAGGTTAAGAAATGGGTTGGAATTGTGTGCATGTGAGTGGTTGGAGAATGACTGAGATGGGTAACAATAGGTGGGGTTTCACCCCCCCCCCATTCACAAGGTGAAATGAATGTGTGAATGTACCCTTCTTCCCTGCTCCAACTTTGCCCCCTGGCTATTCTGAGAGAAACTAGAAGTTCCATGTTTTTTGCTTTCTGTCTTTGGCGGTGGCCACATGGCCATGTGGGTCTTGGGGGGAAATGAAAAGACATTAGAAAGGATGTTGTAGTTTTGTTACTGGAATTTCTTCAGTGAGTCTTTGGTCTCAGGAACTGGAGAATTGAAACTGTGGGTCACAGATCAGTGATAAAATGGGATTTTGTTGGACTGAGGGGCATGCAGAGAAAGTGGAGAATGCCAGACCTATTGGCAGAGGGGCCATGCCTTCGAAAGTGTTGCAGTTCAGGCAGTCTGGTGAGCTCTGGATGACCCTTGAAAATCTGCAATAGAGAGTGTAAATCTCACGCTTTTGGGGGCTGTATCCATATCAGCAGCAGGTCCCCAAGGTGAACAGCCTCTTGAAGCAGGGAGGAGGTCCAAGTCGGAAGTTTCCTGCAAGAGTCCTTTGTCTAGGGGTAAATAATTGACCCTGAGAGATATTTTGGCCAGGACTTGGTAGATGGAAAAATACCTTTACTAAGTGAATGGGTGTTCTAGCAAATGAATTAATGCAGCAGACAAGGTTATTAGGTCTTTGTTTCAGTTTTTGTTTGGGGAGGGGATTAGGGTGTGTGCTCCTTAGTCAGGGTGGATCCATCCAAAAGGTTTTGGGCTGCTTTATTCATGACCTTGCTAGGGCTCAGAGGACATGGCCTAGCAACAAGTTTGTGCCTGGAGATGGGAGTCTGATGTCTGAGTTCACCTGAGCCTGAAAAATGGGGGTTCCCTGGCTGGCCCTGCATGGGAAAATCCTGTATCAATGTTATATCTCATGAAATGTCTCTCATTTGTAAAATGTAATTTTGGTTGTTTAAATTTTTGGGGAAACTAAGTCTTTGTCAAAGGATAAGATTCTTGCCTTTTTAAACCTTCTAATTATCAGTATGGCTGAGTGAATGGGTGACTTCATAGTAAACTGAGATCCTGTTATATGAGAAGTAAGTTTTTGAGAGTAAGAGAAATTAGAAAGGAGAATGGTATTGTGTAAAGACAGAATCTTCTGTGATAAATTTTGTCCCAAAACAGAATGGTTGTGTAAGAAAGTGAAAGGCAGGGCAAAAGTTAAAGCAAGTTTAGAATGTTTGTGGAATGTCTGTTCAGGTTAAATAAAGCTCGTAAATGAGAATTTGTGAAAGAATTTACATTTGATCCAGTTGACTATGTATTTCCTTTAAAATCTTTTGGCTTGTAATCTTATTTTAATCAATGTTTTAGGCCTTTGATATTTGACAAAACTTTCAAAATCAAAACTCTAAATTGGGGCTTGGCCCCTGCTGGCCACATGTATAGGAAACATTGTCAAATATGAAATGGCGATTAATTTTATGTAGGTTATGAATATATATATTTCAACATTATAAAGCATTTGTCTATCCTAATGTATATAGCATTCGTTTGTCCTCACCTGTAAAGCATTGGTCTGTCCTAACATATAAGACATTGGTCTGTCCTAATGTATATTGTCAGTAATAATTTTAATTTATCTTCAGTAATAATTTTAATTCATCTAAAAAAAAGTGTTTTTTATGTAATTGGCTGAGTCCAAAGTTTAAACTAAAAAGAAAAAGAAATATTAAGAGAGACTGACGAATTCTCTCGAATTCAAATCCCTGATGTCTTTGGAAATTGAATACCTTCGGATTAAAAGCAGATTTTTAGAACTTTCATTGGAAAGTTAACATATCTATGAGTATTGCTAACCTAACTTCAAACAGAACAGAAATTAGTTATGTGGAACTGGGCTAGTTTGTAATGACTTTTTGTTTGAAATATTGTTGATTCTGTCTGTGTTCTGTTTTCCAGAAGCCAAGAAAATTATTTTCTGTCCTTTGAGCTATTTGTAGCTTTTATTTTTTTATTTTTATTTTTTTTTGGCCAGGGCTGGGTTTGAACCCACTACCTCTGGCATATGGGACCAGTGCCCTACTCCTTTGAGCCAAAGGCACTGCCTGCTAGTTGTAGCTTTTCAAGCGATGTATGTACTTATAAGCAGAATTTGAAACACATATTTTTTTCTTTCTCCTTGATTTCTCTAGAATTTGAAAGCCATTTGTAAGTATTCTAAATCTCTGACAATACAGTTATTTGCATACATTCAGTAAAAATATGTTTTGTTCTATAGGACATGGTGAAGGTACTGGTTATTTTACCAAAGCTTTCACTAGAATAGCATTTCCAGAGGTGTCCAGACTGCAGTAAGGAATTCAGGTTGACTTTATAAGGCCAATAAAAAAGCCCTTTGGAAAGCTGGCCAGATATCTATCAGTAACATTTCCTGGTCTGTGGTAAGTAATGAAGGTCACTTGCTGAGGGGTCCTGGAATTGAAATGTGCTTGGGGACCTCAAGAGAAGAGGAATTTACCCAATGTATACAGGTCTCTAATGGTACAGATGAAACCTGGGCTTGTGAAAGGCTTTCAAGAAAGTCTACCCTGAGATTCCTTATAAAAGGTTCCAGCAAAGCCAATTTTAAAGGAAAGAAGAGCCTAGAGGGCTAATAATTAATTATTCTTATTATACTTTATGCAAATAATCAGACCCCTTATACTGAAGGTACAGTTTATTTTGGCAACTAGGTTAGTTCTGCTATAATTTGTCTTTAGTAAAGAGGGAAATTGGAGAGAGAAAATGATTCAAAGAGAAAAGAGGCCATGGACCACCTGCATTAAGTCCTAGTCTTGTTGAACTATCAATTCATGAAATGAGACATAACTGTTTTACTAAATTGATCTGTTAAATGGGACAAAGAGACTGGCCAAAGAGTCACTTGTTGGTTACATTGGAAAAAATTGTACAGCATTAAATGTTATCAACTGTGTCTATATAGATACCTCAGGAAAAATTAAAATCTAAAATGAGAATTTCTGGCTCGGCACCTGTGGCTCAATCGACTAGGGCGCCAGCCACGTACACCTAAGGTGGCGGGTTCAAATCCCCAGCCCAGGCCCGCCAAACAGCAATGATGGCTGCAACCAAAAAATGGCCGGGCATTGTGGCGGGCACCTGTGGTCCCAGCTGCTTGGGAGGCGGAGGCAGGAGACTCGCTTGAGCCCAGGAGTTGGAGGTTGCTATGCGCTGTGATGCCATGGCACTCTACCCAGGGGGATAGCTTGAGGCTCCGTCTCAAAAATAAATAAATAAATAAAATGAGAATTTCCCAGTAAATGGTGTAACTGTAACACTGCATCATACTGTGTCTAATCCGTATGCTCTTCTGAGTGTGCTGCCAGCAGAAGCCAAGTGGCCCACTTGCCTGGACTTAAAAGATGACTTTTTCAGTATAAGGCTGGCTCCGGGAACCCAGAGGCTGCTTGCTTTCCAGTGAAAGAGACCAGACATGGAAACTGCGATCCAGTACACACGGACCAGGTTGCCACAAGGTTTCAAAACACCCACAATTTTTGGAGAAGCACTAGCTCATGACCTCCAGAAATTCCCGGCTGAGGAATTAGAATGTGTGCTGCTCCAATATGTTGATGACCTTCTTTTATGGCACCCTACCCAGGATGACTGTGCCCGAGGCATGAACTGTCTTTTATGACATGTAGAGGTATGTGGCTATAAAGTGTCCAAATGAAAGGTCCAGATTTGCCAGCAGCAAGTATGTCATCTAGGATTTACTATCCGGCAGGGGTAGAGGTATCTAGGCATGAAATGGAGGCAGGTCATTAATTGCCTCCCCACCCTCATGAGCCGAAAGCAGGTTCGGGTATTCTTAGGCGTGGTCAGCTTTTGTCATCTTTGGATCCCCAACTTTGCTGTCTTGGCTAAGCCTTTGTATGAGGCAACTAAAGGAGAGGAAAGAGAGCCCTTAGAATAGGGAGAATAGGAACACACCTTCTCCCAGCTAAAGATGAGGCTGATAAATGCACCTGCATTGGGGCTACCAGACTTGGCCAAGCCCTTCATTCTGTATGGATCAGGGAGAGTAAAGATATCAATAGGTGTGTTAACCCAGCTGTTTAGGTCTTGGCCAAGGCCTGTAGCTTACCTCTCTAAGCAATTGGATGGAATGGCAAAAGGATAGCCACCATGCTTATGGGCTCTAGCCACTATGGCTCTCACTGCGCAAGAAGCTAATTAGCTGACTCTACGGCAGAATCTCAGAGTGAAAGTATCCCACTCTGTGGTCACTTTAATGGACACTAAAGGATATTTTTGGCTCTCGCATGTAAGAACACCCTGAACCAAGCCACACTCCTTCCAGTCAGTGGAAGAGAGACTGAACATGACTGTACAGAAGTTATAGATAATGTGTACTCTTGCAGACCTGATTTGCATGACCAGCCATGGACATTTTCAAACTGGGACTTGTATGTAGACTGAAGCAGTTATGTGGCGTAAAGTGAGTGGTGGGCTGGGTATGCAATGGTTACCTTAACAGAGACTGTAGAGGCTAAGCCCCTAGCCCAAGGAACATTGGCTCAGAAGGCTCAGTTAATTGCCTTGACTTGAGCCTTAGAACTAAGTCAGGGGAAAAATGTGAATGCTTTTCTGACTCTTCAAGTATGTGGGACACTGTACAAGGAGAAGGAACTATTAAATTCTGGGGGAAAGGACATTAAATATCACCAAGAGATACTTCAGTTGCTAAGGCAGTACGGAAACCCTGGAAGGTGACAGTGATGCACTGTCATAGACATCAAGGAGATGCTTCCACCATGACTAAAGGGAACAGTAGGGTTGGTGCTGAGGCAAAAAGGGCTGCTTCCAAACTGTACCAGATGTCGCAAGTGGCTCCCCTTGTCCTGTGGGTTCTGGAGATCGCCCTATCTACTCCCAGAAACAGAAGGAATGGTTGGCAGTGGAGGGGAGCCAGGAAGCAGAGGGAGGATGACTAAAGATGCCAGACAAATGAGTAGCAGTCCCCCAGCTTCTAGGAACTACTGTGGTAATGGTGACGCACAAGAGCACCCATCTGGGACAGAAGTCTTTAGTGAAGTTGCTGGGCTGGTACTTCTACATCTCTCACCTGGCAGCCCTGGCTAAAACCGTCAGTCTACAGTGTGTTACCTGCAGCCAGTTCAACACGTGTCGAGGACTGATGGTATCCCTAGGAATCTAGTCCTATGGAGCAACACCCTTCACGGACTTCCAGGTAGACTTTACTGAAATGCCCAGATTTAGAGAGAATAAGTACTTGCTTGTGATGATCTATCAGACTTGGAATAGGTAAAAGCCTTCCCCACCAGGATAAAAAGGACTTCTGAAATAGTAAAAGTATTGCCCAGAGAAATTGTCCCATGGTTTAGATTGCCACTCTCGTTTAAATTTGACAATGGCCTACCCTTCTTAACAGAACTAGCGCAAATAGTAAGCTTAAGCTTTGAACTTATAGGCCTCAAAGCTTAGACTGGGTAAAGTGCCTGAACAGGACCATAAGAACAGAAATTGGTAGGTTCTGCCAGGAAGCAAAGCTTAATTGGATACAGGCCAGAGGCTTCTGTCAATCTCTGCATTTAGCAGGAACTCCTGAAAGAACTTGGAAAGACTGAACTGAATAGATAAAAGCCCTAGAAAGAATAGCAAGGAAAATCTCCACTGGGGTAGTTAACCGTATTCTGTTTAGTCTTTGTACATCCTTTATCTCTGGAGGATCAAGGGGACCAAGTCTAGGTCCAGAATCAGAACCTGGTCTCCTGAAACCAAGGTAGAAAGGACTTTATACCATCATCCTGACCACATGCACAGCAGTGAAAGTGAAAGGAATACTCACTTGGAGTCATCACAGTTGTCTGAATGAGGGGCTTCACTGCCCCTTGGAAAGTAAAGGTAACTTTTAAGACAGTCAACATGCCCTGCTCCAGCCATATACTGGGAGTTGTCTAGTCAATGCACAGCTGAAGCCTGAGGAAACTCTTCAAGGGACTTGTCTTAATTGGACTTTGGACTTTGGGAGAGGGGGAAAAATATCACAGGGAAAAGTAAAAACTCATATGTATATTAGCCCACCACTACGATACTATTAAGGCCTGAGTGGAGAACCCAAAAAGAGTCACAGTCCCTAAAACCTCAGTGCTAAAAAGTAGTATTGGTACCTGCAGAAACAAGCTGATATTGAGACCCCATTACTGGACATCTACCCAGAAGAAAAACAATCCTTTTATCATAAGGACACTTGCACTAGACTGTTTATTGCAGCTCAATTTATAGTCGCCAAAATGTGGAAACAGCCTAAATACCGTCGAACCCGGGAATGGATTAACAAGCTGTGGTATATGTATACCATGGAATACTATTCAGCCTTTTTAAAAAATGGAGACTTTACAGCCTTTGTATTGGAAATGGAACACATTAATCTTAGTAAAGCATCACAAGAATGGAGAAGCATGAATCCTATGTACTCAATTTTGATATGAGGACAATTAATGACATGGTGGGGGTGGGGGAAGGGGAGAGCAGAGAGAGGAAAAAGGAGGGAGGGGTGAGGAAGGGAATAGCAGAGAGAGGGAAGGAGAGTGGGGGGTGAGGTCTTGGTGTGTGCCACACCTTTTGCGGGCAAGACACGATTGTAAGAGGGATTTTACCTTACAAATACAATCAGTGAAACCTGGTTTCTTATACCCTCAATGAATCCCCAACAATAAATTAAAAAAAAAAATCTTGCAGCTGTATAATTGCTAGCCACCATATCAACTTCTGTTAACTGACCAGTTGGAATCATCTGTCTGCTTACTTGCATCAGCTCATGTATAAAGTGACCAGATTTTAACATCAGTAAGGCGGGACAACATGGCCCAGGGGTGGGGCGGGGGGCGGGACAGGGGGGCAGGGCAGGGCCTGACAACAATGCAAACTTTGATAAGCAGTTCTCAATAATCACTTCTCAGCAATTATAAAATTAACAAAAAATAATATAAAACTCATATTCTGGCTAAATAGCCACATGGCAGCCGAAAACTATATATTCCCTTCTTGTTCTCCCACCCGTTTGGGCATTCTTTCCAAAAATTGGGACTTTTTAAAAACGCTGCGGGACTTGGGACAAATTGTTGAAAAGTGGGACTGTCCCACCAAAAGCGGGACATCTGGTCACCCTACTCATGTAGCCCACCCTATATATACCTTGAAAATATTTAGGTCAGGGCTGTTCTCTTGGTCCTTTTGGGAAGCTGTAGAGTCAGCCGCCAGCTGGCTAATAAAAGACTCCATTTAGACCCTTTAATTTGGTTGTGTGGTCTTTTCTTGACCCACAACAAGATAACAAATGTTGGGGAGGATTGAAGCCCTTATCCTCTGCTGATGAGAAGGTGAAATAAGGTGGCCAGTTTGGAAGACCTTCTAGCAGCCCCTATAGCGTTACCGTATGAGGGACAGGTCTGCACCTAGGCACACACTCAAAGGCAAGGGGCAGCCTGTGTCCACACAAAGGCCTGAATGCAGATATTCACAGCAGCATTACTCACAGTCATGAGAAGTATAATTAGCTCATGTGTCTATCAGTAAATAAATAGATAAATAATGTCGAACATTCATACAATGTAACAATAACAGAGATGAACCTTGAGAACATCATGCTAAGTTAAAGAGGACACAAACCTGTAATTCCAGCATTCTGAGAGCCAGAGGTGGGTGGATTGTCTGAGCTCAGGAGTTGGAGACCAGCCTGAGCAACAGTGAGACCAAGTCTGTAAAACTAGCTGGGTGTTGTGGTGGGCGCTCGTAGTCCCAGCTACTCAGGTGGCTAAGGCAAGAGGATTGCTTAAGCCCAAGAGTTTGAGCTTACAGTGAGCTATTACACCATGGCACTCTACCCAGAGCAAGATTCTGTCTCATAAAAAGAAAAAAAAAAAGGACTGATGCAGTGACACTCAATTTCCAGAATGGGCACAGAAGTAGTGGTTTCCTAGAATGGAGGGGCGGAGGTGGGGGTGAAAATGAGAAATGACCATTGATGTGTGCACAGTTTCCCTTGGGGGCAATGAAAAGGCTCTAAACTCAGATAATGGTGGTGGTTGCATGACTCTGAAGATTCTAAAAACCACTAGATTTAAATTTTAAATCCCTTTATAGGGAGAAAGTTTATGGTATGGAGTTATTTCAATAAAGCTGTTTAAAAACTAAGAGAAGGGGATTCTGGGAAGATAGCCAACTGGTAGCAACCCTCGGCAAAGGCTCCTGAACACAGGAAGAAAAACTGGATGGAATCGAACTCTTTGAAGCCAAAGACAGGGAGCTGAGCCAAGAAATAAGTATAGCAAGCTGTAACACCAAGGAAGAACATTCGAGAAAACAAATTACAGGTAGAAAGCCTATAAACTAGAGGATGGGAGACCCCTCCCCCAAGCAGGAGACTTGCTGCAGGCTATCTGCGAATGAGCAGGGAACAATTTTACCTCACTGGAGAGAGCCACTAAACTCCAGGTCTCTTTCTTCAAGAAGCTCCCACTTATGAACTTAGACACCACCCCACCAGGCATAAAATTGAACAAGTCCCAAACTCCCAGTCTACTCTTTCCCCATCGCATGGCAGTCTGAAGCTCTGCCCCCTGTAGAGCACAGAGAGTTTGGTCTTGTCCTGAGTGATCTGGACATAGCGTGGACTGCCATCAGAATCTGCGACTAATGGGGAAGAAAGGGTATGGAAAGAAAGGGACACTTGACGGGAGGAGGAGCAGTCCCCTGGTTATGACTATGACCGGCCAGTGGTACTGTTGACCCTCAGTTCGGGCTGTGTCTGGTGGGACAGGGTGCAGAACATCCAGCTCTGACGGCACCCATAGCAGGAGAGTGGTTGCCCTGTGTGGACTGAGTTCAGCAGACAGGGCTGGTCCCCAGCACCTGCTGAGCCAGTGAGCAGAGAAGCAGACAACAGTGTGGACTGAGTCTGGCAGGCAGGAGTGTGGATCCCTGGCTCCAATTGTGCTGTTGGAGACCCTTGAATCCCTCTCTATTGGGCAGGGTTTGCATGCCTCAGATAATTTGGTTGGAAACCATGTCTGGGGCTGTCCACTTCGGGACATTCTGAGGTTGACCTTTGAAGTTCTATAGCAGAAAAGAACTGAAAGGTTGGGGTTGGGCACCACAGCTGTTTCTATCTCTTCATAGTAGAGATTTCAACCTAATACTGTGATTTCTAAGGATAGGGTAGAGGTTGGCTGATATCAAAACAGAGATAGCTTGTGCTATCTCACCAAGTAGATCCTCAGAATCTCCAGCTAAAACTGAAAGGGGCCTGTGTAAGGTTATAGGAAATAAGCCACAATTACAAAGCCTAGTGCTGTGGTAAGGAGCTATCTCTACTAACTGGGAACCCCAATTCAATCTCACCCTGCCAGTTCTAATAAACCAAACAGTGGAAAATAAACATGGTGTGGACCCAACAGAAGAACTCTGGCAACATGAATAACCAGAGTAGACCCCCCCCACCGCAAGAAATGACAAAGGAGATACAACTGAAGATACCATGCATAGACAAATGGCAGCAATGTCAGAAATTGAATTCAGAACATGGATGGCAAATAAGGTAAATAGAATGGAAGAAATAGAAATTGAATTCCAAAGAGTAGTTTCTAAAGTTGTCTCAAGAAATTGATGAATTCAACGTGCAAGTCACCAAAGATATGGACATAATAAGAAAAGAGATAGCAGAGCTCAAGGAAACAAAGAAGTTAATTGAGGAGCTCCAAAATACAGTAGAATCCCTAAATAATAGAGTTGACCAAGCAGAAGTAAGGATCTCTGAAACTGAAGACAAAGCTTTTGACTGTTCCGAAACACTCAAAGAGGCAGACAAATGGAGAGCAAAAACTGATCATTCCCTGAGGGAGTTGTGGGATCACTCCAAAAGATCAAATATTCATCTTATAGGAATTCTCAAAGGAGAAGAGGGTGGTCTTAAAGGTACAGATGCTCTACTCCAAGAGGTTTTGGAGGAGAATTTCCCAAACATTGCAACAGATACAGAACTTCTGATAGAAGACAGTTTCAGAACCCCAGCAAGACTCAATCCAAAAAAATCATCTCCTGGACACATTGTGATTAGCTTTGCCAAAGTAAGTTGATGGAGAAAATTCTGCAAGCAGCCAGATGTAAGAAAAGCATCACTTACAAAGGGAGAAATATCAGAATGACTGCAGATCTCTCAGCCAAAACGTTTCAAGCAAGAAGATGGTCATCAACCTTCAGTCTCCTAAAACAAAACAACTTCCAGCCCAGGATCCTGTATCCAGCTCAACTGAGTTTCATTTATGATGGAGAAGTCAAGTACTTTAATGACATAGGCATGTTGAAGATATTTGCCATAACTAAACCAGCTCTCCAGGATATTCTCAGACCCATCCTCCACAACAACCAGTGCAATGCTCTACCTCCAAAATAAACTCACCCAGAAAATTTTGAACAAAACCCAACTTCCACAGTGGTGAAAGGATTAAAAATGTCCACTGGACATCCAAAAATCATGACACACAAAACACAACCAGGTTTATCAATTATCTCAATTCATGTGAATGGTTTAAATTGTCCTCTAAAGAGGCACAGCGTGGCTGACTGGATACATAAACTCAGACCAGATATCTGCCGAATCCAAGAATCTCACCTTACCTTAAAGGATAAAAATAGTCTCGGGATGAAGGGATGGACTTGTATATTATAGGCAAATGGAAACCAGAGAAAAGCAGGGGTTGCAATTTTAGTAGTAGATACAATTAGCTTTAAACCAACAAAGATAATGAAAGATAAGGAAGGTTACTACATATTTGTCAAGGGAAACAACCAACATGAAGAGATTTCTATAATTAACATTTATGCACCCTGCCAGAATGCTCATCAATTCATAAAGCAGACCCTAATGAATATGAATAACTTGATATCTTCCTGCACTATAATGGATTTTAACACCTCTTTGCCAGTTTTAGATAGATCCTCCAAGAAGAAACTAAACAAAGAAATATTAGACTTAAACCTGACCCTAGAACAAAAGGACTTTACAGACCTGTATATAACATTTCATCCCAACAAAACTGAATATACTTTCTTCTCATCAGTCCACGGGTCATCCTCTAAAATAGATCATATCCTAGGATACAAGTCTAACCTCAGCAAATTTAAAAGTGTAGAAATTATTCCTTGTATCTTCTTGGACCACCATGGAATAAAAGGGGAAGTCAACAGCAATAGGAATCTTCATACTCAAAAAACTTATGGAAGCTAAATAATCTTAGGCTGAATGTTAGCTGGGTCAAAGATGAGATTAAGAAGGAAATCACGAAATTTTTAGAACAAAATGATAACAAAAACACAAATTATCAAAACCTGTGAAATACTGCAAAAGCAGTCTTAAGAGGGAAATTTATAGCATTGGAAACCTTCATTAAGAAAATAGATAGAGAGGAAGCCAACAACTTAATGCATCATCTCAAGCAAATGGAAAAGGAAGAACATTGCAACCCCAAACCAAGAAGAAGAAAAGAAATAACCAAAATTAGGGCAGAACTAAATGAAATTGAAAACAAAAGAATCATTCAGAAGATCAGCAAAGGAAAAAGTTGGTTTTTTGAAAAGATTAACAAAATTGATAAACCTTTGGTCAACCTAACTAGAAATAGAAAAGTAAAATCTCAAATATCTTCTATCAGAAATGATCAAGGAAAAATAACAACAGGCACTTCAGAAGTTCAAAAAATCAATAGCGCATGAGGTGGTCCCTTGGATCTGTGTCTTGCTTCAACAGTGTTTGAACGGAACAGACCCGGGAACTACCTTTCTTCTAGCCTTCAGCAATTTTCTAGTCTTGTTCTTTTCTACTTGCAATCTCTGGGACCATCTTCACAGCCATCTCCTGCTTCTGGAGCCAGCTTTTTTTGTGGTTAGTTCCTTATTATCAATCAACCATGAGCTCCCAGATTCCTCAAAATTATTCCACCGATGAGGAGGCAGCCATCAACTGCCTGGTCAATTTGCATCTGCGGGCCTCCTACACCTACCTCTCTCTGAGCTACTATTTTGACTATGAGGATGTGGCTCTGAATGGCGTGGGCCACTTCTTCCTCTAGTAGGTGGAGGAGAAGCACGAGGGCTCTAAGCATCTTTTGAAGATGCAAAACCAGTGTGGCAGCTGCGTTCTCTTCCTGGATGTGCAGAAGCCATCTCAAGATGAATGGGGTTCAACCCTGGATGCAATGGAAGCCACCTTGACCCTGGAGAAGAGCCTGAACCAGGCTCTTTTGGATCTTCATGTCCTGGGTTCTACCTGCACAGACCCTCATCTCTGTGACTTCCTGGAGAGTCACTTCCTTGATGAGGAAGTGAAACTCCTCAAGAAGATGGACGACCACCTGACCAACCTCCACAGGCTGACTGGCCCCCAGGCTGGGCTGGGCGAGTATCTCTTCGAAAGGCTCACTGTCAAGCACAACTAAGAGCCTGCGGAGACCAGTGACCTCTGAGGAGCCCTTTTTAAACTATCAAGGGCTTCTACCAGAGCCTCTTCTCCAGCCACAAGGCAGCTTTTTAAACACCTTACAGTCTTCTCCCAAGCCTTGTACCAAATGGAAATAAAGCTTTGTGCAACTAAAAAAAAAAAAAAAGCAGAAATGAATTTAGATTTTGTGCCCTAGAAATCCTGACCCAGTTGGAAACCAAGAAGCTGGGCAGCATGTTTTGTAGACTCCTAGTTCCAATGCAAGAGTTAATGTGGTTTGCCTGGCTTGTAAGGCAAGCTAGAAAGGCAAAGGCTAAAGCAGGCAAAGACCTGCTTCCTCGTCCTGAGCCTGTAGCTGGAGGATTGAAGCTGGCCTCCTGCAGAATCTCAGACTTGGAGTCCCTCTGTCCCTCAGCATCTATATTGGCTTAGCATAGCAGTAGTTAGATATTTTTCACAAATAACAGTTATAACTGTTAGCTTCTAGACTACAGAGCTAGGTGAGTCATTTTGGAGATGTATTGCTGTTTTCTTCTTTCTGTGTTCTGATTGCCTTTATGGTATTTTGCCGTGGAGTTGTGGCCTGGTGTTCTTTCCAGTAGGGGGCCCTCCCCCTCTACCAGGTATCTTCTGCCTGTGCTCACCTCTGAGTTCTAACCTGTGTCTTGGCAGGATTCTAGAAACCTGCTTGTGCTTTCTGTCTGGTTTGGTTCTGTTCCAGCCCCTCTCTTAGCCTGTCATTTTCCTTTAGTGTCTGGTGTAGGCTGGACATTGTCTCCCTGTGCAGGCAGCGTATGGCCACGCAAAATTCCTCAGCTGTGCCTTGTTTTGCTTGTGGGCAGGAAGGCCAAAGGATGCTTGTGGAGGAGACATAAAATAATATTTTACAGAGAGAGTTATAAAGGTACCATGGTGGTATGTGTTATAAAGGGAAACTTCTATGCTTAGAGTTTTGGGTCTTATGCTGGAAGATGCTGGTTTATTTCAGGAACTTAGAAGTTGGAAATGTATTTTGGATAAGCTTTCCAACCTCACGGAATTTGCATTTTGCTTTCTGTTTGTGCAGCTATTGTGACTGACGTTTTCCAGGGTTCCATGAGGATCTTCACTAAAAAGCTTCCTCATCCTGATTTGGTGAGTTAGTTGAGTCTGTGTCTTGGGCTGATATATACTGCCTCAGGGGACTTAAGAGAGACAAAGCTGCTCGTCCCTTGAAGAGGTGCACCTGCCTTGCCTGTGCACTGTCTGGGTGTTAGAGGTTGGACATAGGCTGCTGGTTTAAGTGGTCTGGCTTCTAGGTGGTGCTGGAGTGTTTTCAGAACGCTCAGCTAAGCTTTCTGGTAGTCTGAGAGCCTTTTAGATAGTCGGGTACATATCTTTCTTTGAAGAAAGGTACTTGTGGGTTCTTGAATTGGACTAACTAGGTGGTATTGCTGCACAGAGAACTGCCCCATCTCATGCACCCCTCTTCATTCCCTTCAGATGAAGGAAATGTCAGTGTAAAAAACATTTCTCTTCCATCTGTGGGCCTCTGTGTTGCTCACACTCTTCCCTTCAGCTTGCACTCCTTCCTTTCTTTTTCTTCTCACTCATTTCTAGCCAGCAGAAGAAAAAGAGCAGCTGCTCCATAATGACGAGTACCAGGAGACGATGGTGGAGTCCACTTTTATGTATCTGACATTGGACCTTCCTACTGCCCCCCTCTACAAGGACGAGAAAGAGCAACTCATCATCCCCCAGGTGCCACTTTTCAACATCCTGGCCAAGTTCAATGGCATCACTGAGAAGGTACCCTTTGCACACCTGCCCTGCTAATACCCTTGCTTTCTCGTGACTTTTAAATTTTCTTTTTATCTTTGAGAATCACACACGTATTTTTTCTAGAGTGTCAATATATTGTCTTGATGGAGTCTCCCAGACTCTCTGGTATTTCTAGCTGGTCAACCTGAACTCTTATATAGTACCTCTTCCTGTACTTGTCCTATCTCCATTTTAGGTTTTCTGCTTGCCTCTGGGTAGTGTAGAGAAAGGAGGGGTATCTAGGATGGTAGAAACTCACAAAAATAGGGAAACTTTAAGAAAATGTTATAAGAAAAAGTATTAGATAACATTTTAGAACTAAAATATAATTAAATGTATTACTCTATCAATGTAAAAGTTTCTTTTTCTTTTTTTTTTTTTTTTTTTGAGACAGAGCCTCAAGCCGTCACCCTGGGTAGAGTGCTGTGGCATCACAGCTCACAGCAACCTCCAACTCTTGGGCTCAAGTGAGTCTCCTGCCTCCACCTCCCAAGTAGCTGGGACTACAGGCGCCCGCCACAACGCCCAGCTGTTTTTTGGTTGTAGCCGTCATTGTTGTTAGGCAGGCCCAGGCTGGATTCGAACCTACCAGCTCAGGTATACATGGCTGGCGCCTTAGCCACTTGAGCCACAGGTGCTGAGCCATAAAAGTTTCTTTTAATTTGCTTTGTTAAGTGGTTTTTTTTTTTTTTTTTGAGACAGAGTCTCACTATGTCGCCGTCAGTAGAGTGCTTTGCATCACAGTTCACAGCAACTTCAAACTCCGGGGCTTAAGCGATTCTCTTGCCTCAGCCTCCCAGGTGGCTGGGACTACAGGTGCCTGCCACAACACTCAACTATTTTTTGCTTATAGTTGTTGTTTGGCAGGCCCAGGCTGTATTCGAACCCGCCAGCTCTGGTGTATGTGGCTGGCACCCTAGCTGCTGAGCTACAGGTGCTGAGCCTGTTAAGTGTTTTTTTTCTTTCTTTCTTTCTTTTTTTTTTTTTTTTTTAAATCTTGGAGACAGGGGTTTGCTCTGTTGGCCAGGCTGGAATATACAGTCATAGATCACTACAACCTTGAACTCCTGGCCCAAGCGGTCTTCCTGCCTCAGCTTCCAAAGTAGCTGGAATTTCAGGCGTGTGCTATTTTCCCTGGTTAATATATTTCTTATAGAGGTGAGATCTTGCTTGCTGTGTTGCCCAGGTTAATATTGAACTCCTGGGCTTAAGTGATCTTCTTGCCTTAGCTTCCCAAAGAGCGGGGATTATAGGCATGAGCCACCACTCCCAGCCTATTTCTGTTTTTTTTTTTAATTAATTAATTAATTAATTAATTAATTTTTTTTTTTGAGACGGAGCCTCAAGCTATCCCCCTGGGTAGAGTGCCATGGCATCACAGCTCATAGCAACCTCCAACTCCTGGGCTCAAGCGAGTCTCTTGCCTCCGCCTCCCAAGTAGCTGGGACCACAGGTGCCCGCCACAACACCTGGCCATTTTTTGGTTGCAGCCATCATTGTTGTTTGGCGGG
>CAUYQV010039001.1:0-21508 GCA_963574575.1 Galagoides demidoff | reverse complement strand
TCCATCTGGATAAAGTTGTTTCTTCCAAATCATCACCCCAAAGGAAACCATATATGCAACTCTACTTTTGGGGCCCTTATTTTATTTGGGAGACTTATGATTTAAAAACAGATTGAATTGGCTCGGTGCCTGTGGCTCAAGCGGCTAAGGCACCAGCCACATACACCTGAGCTGGCAGGTTCTAATCCAGCCCAGGCTCGCCAAACAATGATGGCTGCAACCAAAAAATAGCAGGGTGTTGTGGTGGGCGCTTGTAGTCCCAGCTACTTGGGAGGCAGAGGCAGGAAACTCGCTTGAGCCCAGGAGTTGGAGGTTGCTGTGAGCTGTGATGACACAGCACTCTACCCAGGGCGACAGCTTGAGGCTCTGTCTCAAAAAAAAAAAAAGAAAGAAACAGATTGAATTGATGCATATTCTATCCAGTTGTTCATACTTTCTGACCCTCCTGCAAGTGTAGTTCCATACTCTCTCATGAAGTCAGTATTTCTTTACCTCCTACTCTTTGGTGCCAGTCCTAAAATAGAAGTGAGCATTTGTCAGACTCTGCAGAGAGGAGCTGACCTGCTAGAGGTGAACACTGGGAAACCAGTAATTCCAATGGAGTGAAATGGAGAGGGGGACACAGTGCTGTGGGGACGCACCGTGGGGGAGGTCTCCTATTCCAGAGGTTTACGGAGGGCTTCCGGGAGGAAGTTATCTACGCTGGGACTGGGTGTGTGGAAGTTAGCCCCAGGAAAGAGGAATAGTGATAGTCTGGATTGAAGTATTTGTGAAGCCCAGATACGAGCTAGTAGGGCGGTGAAAAATAAAAAGAAGCCCCTTGTAGCTGCAACTTAAAGATCAAGAGGAAGGGGAGAGGTTGGACCAAGCGCAGAACCCAGCCCCAGCCCACGGAGAACTTACTGAACCAAGGAGAGGGTCAACTCCTGTTATATCCTGGACTCCTCATCGTCAGATGAATGGTCTCCACCACAAGCTCTCCATTGCAGTCAGAGAAGGACACAAGGCCCCTGCATGTGCCCCAGAAGTTATGACTGCACTGACCTGAGGGTATTAACATTGCCTTTCTATGGATGCACCTCCCCCAGTGGACTGCAGCCTCCAGAAGGGCAGGGAGCCTGTCAGTTTTTCTTGGGCTCCCCATCTACCAGCTTAGGGCCTGCCTGGTAGTGGCTACACTTTTTCTCCTTAGCTTACCTGCTTTTGTTTTTTTTACACCCTTTGCCACTTGCGCTTTTGTTTTTTTTACACCCTTTGCCACTTGCTTGCCTGGTCTACTCCTCCCTGTTGACCTCCACAAGCCTTCTGTGGCTTCCTCCTTTGTTTCTCAGAGTATCTTGGACCCACCACTCAAACAGTGTTTGCCAAATTGCTATTATCACAGGCCTTTCTCTGCCTTTGGAAGGTGAGCCCCCTGAGGGCAGGCAGAGCCTGTGCTGCCGCTCCCTGTTTGTATTTTGGGTGCTAGACAGGGCTTTGTGAAGGAGACCTGCCTCCAGTGAGTAATGGGTGTGAGGAGAATGGACTGTGGCGAACAGAAGCCGGGGCAGCTATAAAGGTTGAGGTAAACAGGGGTACTCAGTGCTGTAAATATTATGCAGATTTTTTTTGGAAGAGGTACATGGGAAATTAATAGTGACAAATGTTGCATGAAAAAAAGAAAGGGCTCTTGGCTCAGTGCCTGTAGCTCAGTGGTTAGGGTGCTGGGCACATACACCAAAGCAGGCGGGTTCAAACCCAGCCCGGGCCTGCCAAATAACAATGACAACTGCAGCCAAAAAAACAGCCGGGCATTGTGGCGGGCGCGTATAGTCCCAGCTACCTGTGAGGCTGAGGCAAGAGAATCGCTTAAGCCCAAGAGTTTGAGGTTGCTGTGAGCTGTGATGTCATAGCACTCTACCGAGGGCAACATAGTGAGACTGTCTCAAAAAAAAAAAAAGAAAGGACGCTTGGATTTGAATGGGCTTAATGGAATGTAGAAATGGTAATAATTTAGACTTACTTTTCCTCTTCCAGGCAGCAATGAATGTGGATCACGAGGTTAACCTCTTAGTGGAGGAAATTCATCGTTTGGGTTCAAAAAGTAAGTATTCTAACACGGAACACAGATAGAATATTTCTCCTGAGTTTGCCTCAGAGCAGGCAGGACTAGCATTCCGGGGGAGCCTGTGAAGACCTCCCCCAGGACTTCAGATCACATTTAGGGCAGCTCTGCCCATAGCTGCTTAGCCAGAAGTGGTATATGGGGAAACTCCTGGAGCTTTGGGGGTATTGTAATTCTAATGCAGAGTGGTTCAGATATTTCCTTATCCTTCAAATGGGAAAAGAATTGCCAAGCTTTTTTTTTTGAGATAGAGTCTCACTGTGTTGCCTTAGGTAGAGTGCAGTGGCCTGACTGTAGCTCACCATAAACTCAAGCTCCTCGGCTCAAGTGATCCTCTTGCCTCAGCCTCCCGAGTAGCTGTGACTACAGGTTTCTGCCACCCCACCGGGTAGTTTTTTTTCTCTATTTTAAGTGGAGATGGGGTCTCGCTCTTGCTCAGGCTGGTCTTGAACTCCTGAGCTCAAGGGATCGACCGCATTGGTCTTCTAGAGTGCTAGGATTACAGTGTGAACCACCAAGCTTCTTTCATCTGGCTCCATTGAAGTCTGGTAATTGTATCATGTTCCAATTTTTATTTGTCAAACTATTAAAATTCCTGTTTTCTGCTTTACTCTACCTTTCCTTGCACTGTTTCACAAACTTCCATTTGACTAGGGACTTAGATTGAAATAATACTAAATTGTCTTCATTTTCTGCAAAATCTTGGGTGTTATACAATCAGATATTTTAGTATCTACAACTAAAATAAACCATCCTTTAGGTAGTTTTTTTTTAATCATTTTTTTTTTCAGCAACAACTAGGCAGCTTCTGTGAAGATAGTGACATGTGAAATTGGTGGTATTAGTGTCTTTTCCCTAAGTTGTAATGAAAGTTACTATTATGCTTGTAACTTGAAGTATTTGGTACATCTAAGACAAGATATGCAAGAATTTGGGGAGCATTTTGAAAATGATAAGAACAATAGACGGATTTAGCAACAACTAGGATAATGGAACTCGGAGTTTTCTTTTTTTTACTTTTTTATTTTTTGAGACAGAATCTCAAACTGTTGTCTTATGTAGAGTGCCATTGCATCATCATAGCTCACAGCATCCTCAGTCTCTTGGGCTCAAGAGATCCTCTTGCCTCAGCCTCCCAAGTAGCTGGGACAACAGGCACCTGCCACCATGCCCAGCTAATTTTTCTGTTTTTAGTAGGGATAGAGTCTCGCTCATGCTCAGGCTGGTCTCAAACTCCTGAGTTCCACCCAGCTAGGATGGGTGTGCTAGGATGACAGGTGTGAGCTGCCATGCCTGGCCTAGAACTTGAAGTTTTAAAATTATATCATATAAGTGGAAAATAGCTATAGAAGGTATCTCCTAAGAGTTATTTTATCATTACAGCTTGATTGTTCTTTCCTAAAGCCCTGTCTGCTTATGAATCACAAATCCTTTGAAATAATAGGACAGATTTTGGAAATTTCAGTAAGCCATTGATATAGAGTACCCCCTCCAGTAATTTTCTGTTCTCACTGTAACAGATTACCACAAATTTAGTGATATAAAACAATAGATTTAATATCTGTATGTATAGTTTAAGATTATACCTACAGATACTTACAGATTATTCTTAATATCTGTAAGAATAGTTTAAGTTCTGTTGGTCGGGAGTCTGATAATCAGGGTCTTACTGGGCAAAGATTAAGGCGATGGTGAGGTACATTCCTCTGGAAGTTTGAGGGGAGAATCAGTTTCCCTGCTTTGATCACTTTCCAGGCTACCCACAATTCTTGGCTCACAGCCTTTGTATTTTCAAAGCCAGCAATAGCTGTTTAAGTTCTTACCTTGCATCACTCTGGCCTCCCCTTCTGCCTCTCTCTTCCATTTTTTTTTTTTTTTGAGACAGAGCCTCAAGCTGTCCCCTTGGGTAGAGTGCCGTGGCATCACAGCTCACAGCAACCTCTAACTCCTGGGCTCAAGTGAGTCTCCTGCCTCAGTCTCCCAAGTAGCTGGGACCACAGGTACCCGCCACAATGCCCGGCTATTTTTTGGTTGCAGCTGTCATTGTTTGGCAGGCCTGAGCTGGATTTGAACCCACCACCTTAAGTGTATGTGGCTGGCGCCTTAGCCACTTGAGCCACGGGCACTGAGCCTCTCTTCCATTTTTAAGGACCCTTGTGATTATATCGGGCTCAGCCAGATAGTCCAGGATAATCTCCCCCTTTCAGGGACCTTGGTGGAATCACATCTGAAAAATCCCCTTTGCCATGTAAGGTATCCTCTTCACAGGTTCTAGGGGTGAGAATGTGGATATCTTTGGGGGCCATTACTCTTCCTACACTTCTTCTTTTTGGTCTGCTCTAGTCACTTCATTTCTACAACACACCTGAGTCATGGTGACTGAAATGTGCCAAGCAAAGATACATGAGGCATATGAAAATTGGTGTGGACTGAACAATAAGTGAGTTTCATCGTAGGGTTAGTTAATATTTGTTGTGCCTCTGTATATTCCAATCACCACATGAGTATGGGTGGTGTAAGGTGTCTTCCTTTTTTTTTTTTTGAGATAGAGTCTCACTTTGTCACCCTCTGTAGAGTGCTGTGATGTCACAGCTCACAGTGATGTCACAGCTCACAGCAACCTCAGACTCTTGGGCTTAAGCAATTTTCTTGCCTCAGTCTCCCAAGTACCAGGGACCACAGGTACCACAACGCCCAGCTATTTTTAGAGATATGTCTTGCTTTTGCTCATGCTGATCTCAAACTCTTGAGCTCAAGCAATCCATCAGCCTCAGCCTCCCAGAGTGCTGGGATTACAGGCATGAGCCACCGCACCTGGCCTAAGGTGTCTTCCTTTCCCTCAAGGCTCTTATTACTGAATTGATGAAAATAGATAAATATCAGGTGGTGCCTGTGGCTCAAAAGAGTAGGGCCCCAGCTCCATATACCAGAGGTGGAGGGTTCAAACCTGGCCCCAGCCAAACACTGCAAAAGAAAAAGAAAATAGATAAATATTCATGAGGCAATTATCAGAAAAAAATGGCAAGAATTTGGATGTGCTGACAGTCAGGATGGTCCCAGCAAAATAGATTATTGAAAGCTGCAGTAGTGGCTCGGCGCCTGTGGCTCAAGTGGCTAAGGCGCCAGCCACATACACCTAAGGTGGCGGGTTCGAATCCAGCCCGGACCTGCCAAACAACAACGATGGCTGCAACCAAAAAATAGTCTGGCATTGTGGCGGGTGCCTATGGTCCCAGCTACTTGGGAGGCAGAGGCAGGAGACTCGCTTAAGGCCAGGAGTTGGAGGTTGCTGTGAGCTGTAATGCCACAGCACTCTACCCAGGGGGACAGCTTGAGGCTCTGTCTCAAGAAAGAAAGTTGCAGTAGTTAGGGGCACTTAATTAAGTCCTGAATCTCAGGTGGGGCAGTTGAGTAGGGTAGGTTAGTTCAGGAGGAAGTGTATGAGCTGAATTTGGAATGGGAATGAATATAATGTTTGCAGAGAACCCCAAGCAAACATTGGACAACGTAATTTATTTAGTTTCGTAATCAAACCAATGAGCCAGCTTTCCTAACCCTATTTCCCCACGCCCCGCTTCACATTACCCACTTTATGAAAGTTTGGTGAATCTTATCTTCTGTAGTGATATTCTTGTGTTCTCCTCCCATAGTCTCAGTTTGTCTGAGCTTAGAAAGGTCATGCTACTTTTTATTTGAGATACTACTTTCATTAATTCAATTTTTTTTTTTTTTTTTGTAGAGACAGAGTCTTACTTTTTCGCCCTCAGTAGAGTGCAGTGGAGTCACAGCTCACAGCAACCTCCAACTCCTGGGCTTAGGTGATTCTTCTGCCTCAACCTCCCAAGTAGCTGGAACTATAGGAGCCCACCACAACGCCCGGCTACATTAATTCAATTTTTAAAAATTCATTTCAAATTTAAAGAAGACCTTGCTCTATTGAGGCAGCAGGAATTAGAAATATCAATACAATTCTTAAGTCAATACTTTGATGGTGGAACGAGACTTGACATATACATAGCACATAAATAAGACTCCAAATGACAAATTAGCATTTCCATTCATAAATTGCAAATTTATATTTTACTGTATAAATTGCCATTGCTTAAAATTACTCATTTTACTATATGTGATAGCCATATCTGGATATAGTATTTCTTAATTTCTTCTTCCTCCAAAGTTTTTTTTTTTTAGAGACAGAGTCTCCCTTTGTTGCCCTTATTAGAGTGCCATGAAGTCACAGCTCACAGCAACCTCTGGGCTTAGGCGATTCTCTTGCCTCAGCCTCCCGAGTAGCTGGGACTACAGATGCCCACCACAACACTCGGCTATTTTTTGGTTGCAGTTTGTCTGGGGCTGGGTTTGAACCCGCCACCCTGGGTATATGGAGCTGGCGCCTGACTCACTGAGCCACAGCACCACCCCTCCAAAGTTTTCAATGCTCAGAAAATGTAAAGAATACACAGTAACTAATATACTACTCAATCATGACTATTCCTTGAACTATAATGGTTCCAAAATAACTTCTCAACATTAGTTTGGAGTTTATATGTATGCATATTATTGTTTGGATTATTGAAGATGTTAAAGGAATAATTCCAAGGCTGGTTGCAGTGGCTCATGCCTGTAAGCCTAGCACTCTGGGAGGCTGAGGCAGGCGAATTGGTTGAGTTCAAGACCAGCCTGACCAAGAGCCTAAGCACGACCCCATCTCCACTAAAAACAGAAGAAAACTAGCCAGGTGTTGTACCTGTAGTCCCAGCTACTTGGGAGGCTGAGGCAAGAGGATTGCTTAAGTTCAAGAGTTTGAGGTGGTTGTGAGCTATGATGCCACAGTACTCTACCCAGGGCAGCAGAGTGAGACTGTCTCAAAAATGAAATGAAATGAAAGGCATGGCTTCAAAATTTTGTAGGATTTTCTTGATGCATATCAGCCTACTGTTTATTAGTCAGATTCAATTGGTTTCTTAAAATTCTAACATTTATACCACTAGAAGAATGTCATTATTCTACTACTGCAAACTGAAATTCTACTTCAAAATTAGCAGTTTTACACATTAGAAAACTTACGATAATTATCATAAGGCCAGGTGTGGTGGCTCACTCTTATAATCACGCCTGTAATCCTAGTACTCTGGGAGGCCAAAGTGGTGGAGTTCAAGACCAGTCTGAGCAAGAGTGAGACTTTATCTCTACTAAAAATAGAAAAACTAGCTAGAATGGTGGCCCATGCCTATAGTCCCAGTTACTCAGGAGGCTGAGCAGGAGGATCATTTCAGCCCCAAGTGCTGTGAGCTATTATTCCACGGCACTCTGTCCAGGACAACAGAGTGAACTATGTCTTAAACAAACAAACAAACAAAAAAGATAATTATCATAACTTCTATAAGAATGAAAATACTGGCCGGGTGCGGTGGCTCACCCCTGTAATCCTAGCACTTGGGAGGCCAAGGTGGGTGGATTTCCTGAACTCACGAATTTGGGACTAGCCTGAGCAAGAGCGAGACCCCATCTCTAAAAAATGTTATGGTTGGCACCTGTAGTCCCAGCTACTTTGGAGGTTGAGGCAAGAGGATCATATGAACCCAAGAGTTTGAGGTTGCTGTGAGCTAAGACGCCATAGTATTTTACTGAGGGTGACAAAGTGAGACTCAAAGAATGAAAATACTTCTAAAAAGCAGCTTTATCAGGACACCTTGACCTTCTTGTTCCTAATAAAAGACTTACTGAGTTGGAAAGCGTGTATAGAGATACGTTATCTTCTGACATGTTATGGTGAATTATTTAAGTTGTATCTGGAGTAATTTTGACCAATCTCCGTATGATGTATGAGCTCAGGCTGGAAAATGATTGATTTAATTTTCTGTTTCTTTTAAAGTCAAATTCTTTAAAGTCTCATTTTTCATCCAGTGACAAAAGATTAAAGGGAGAAAGATGATCTGGAGATTGAATTTCTTTTACTCAACAAATATTTCTTGAGTATCCTCTTTGAGCTCAAGTGATGGAAATGTAGAATTAAACAAAATTCCATTTCAGGGCCTCTTTAGGAAGCTGAAGGACAGATAGGTTGGAAGCATGTATTGGGAAGTGATGAAGAGCATGGGCCTGGGAATAAATCTTACCTCCTCTAAACACTTGCTTTGTGACCTTGGGCACATTGCTTCTCTGTGCGTTGGCTTTTTTATTTGTATGGTAATAATAATTCTTGGCTCGGTGCCTATGTGGCTAAGGCACCAGCCACATACATCTAAGGTGGCAGGTTCGAATCCAGCCTGGGGCCCGCCAAACAACAATGATGGCTGCAACCAAAAAATAGCCAGGTGTTGTGGCAGGCGCCTGTAGTCCCAGCTACTTGGGAGGTGGAGGCAGGAGACTCACTTGAGCCCAGGAGTTGAAGGTTGCTGTGAGCCGTGATGCCACGGCATTCTACTCAGGGTAACAACTTGAGGCTCTGTCTCAAATAATAATAATAATAATAATAATAATTCTCTACTTTGATGATTCAGAGCCATATTTTTCACATTTTAAAATCTCTAAAATAGACCCAGCTTGGTGGCTCACATGTGTAATCCCAGCACTGTGTGAGGCCAAGGTGGGTGAATAGCTTGAGGTCAGGAGTTCGAGATCAGCCTTAGCAAGAGCGAGACTTGGTCTCTACAAAAAATAGAAAAATTAGCTTGAGTCTCAGCTACTCCACAGGCTGTGGCAATAGGATCACTAAAGCCAAGGAGTTTAAGGTTACAGTGAGCTACGATGCCACCACTGCACTCCAGCTGGGGTGACAAGAGTGAGACTTTCTCTCAAAAACAAAACATCTCTTAAATAAGGACACATCTTATAGTACATGGTATACTATAGTTAAATTGGCAGTTTAATTGTAATATAAAATAATGGTGCTTATTGTAATCAGTTGTATCTTTTCTTCCGTGAAATGAGGATTGAATGAATTTTAATGACTATAAAATACATCGAACAATTCTAGGAACATAGCAAGTACTCAATGAATGATAGCTATTATTACTGTAATTGATAGTGCTTTGATAGATACATAGTGTTATAAGAAGCATTAATAGCTATTGACTCTACTGAGGGAACCATGGGGAATTTCTCAGGGAAAGTGACGTTGAGTCCATTCTTAAAGGAAAAGAATCTAAGTAGAGGAAAAGGTCTGGGATACTGGGCAGATAGATCACCAGGGGCAAAATGACAAAAGCAGGATCTCTCTTATCACTTGGGCACAGTTAGTGACTCACGATGACTGGATCAAAAGGTGCATGGAGCAATGGCAGAAGACCAGGCAAGTGACAAATGTGAGGCCAGAGGATGGAGAGCCTTATCTGAGAGGCCATGAACTTCACTTTAATTTGAGGCTGATAGGGACCCATTGAAAGATTATAGCAGGAGAATATCTACGAGGTTTGCATCTAATAGTTTCTGCCACATTTTTTATTCCACACCTATGTGGAGGATGTAGCGGGGGGCAAAAATGGAGAAAAGGAGGCTGATAAGGAGTTATCTGTTACTGGCTTGCAGTGATCTGGGAGAGAAGGAATTAGGGCCTGAATCAAGGAATTGTCATTGGACAGGGGAGGCTGGAGCTACAGAGGATGTAGAGACAGCGGAAGCCTGGATATTTGTCAGGCCCAAGAGTGGGGTCAGGCTATTGCCAGGATTTTCACCCAGGTTTCTGTTTCTGGTACTTTTCAAAAATTTAAACTAAGTTGAGAATTAGTCCATGCTGGGTACAGATGTAAAGGACTTTACATCTGTTATATACATTAATTCTTTTTTTTTGGTCTGAGACAGAGTCTCATTCAGTACTCTCTGATAGAGTGCTGTGTCATCATCGTAGCTCACAGCAATCTCAAACTATTTTTTTTTTTTTTTTTTTGCAGTTTTTGGCCAGGGCTGGGCTTGACCCCGCCACCTCCGGGATCAGCGCACTACTCCTTGAGCCACGGGCACCACCCAGCAATCTCAAACTCTTAGAGTCAAGTGATCCTCCTGCTTCAACCTCCCGAGTAGCTGGGACTATAGGCTCCCGCCACAATGCTCAGCTAGTTTTTCCATTTTTAGTAGAGGTGTGGTCTCGCTCTTGCTCAGGCTGGTCTTGAACTCCTGAGCTCAAGCAATCCATCTGCCTCAGCCTCCCAGAGTTCTAGGATTACAAGCATGAGCCACCACACCCGGCCATATCTGTTAATTCTTGCAGCGCTCTTATGAGGGGTGTTTTTGCCCTGATTTGATGGATGAGGTAACTGAAACTCAGAGATATCAGGCAACTCCTCCAAGCTATACTTCCTTATACCCATCCGTTCCACTTATGTCTGTAATCAGTGGCATCTTAGACAGTTTACTTCAGGTGAGTGAATTTCTCACGCTAGTCACTGTTTGTCCAGCCACGGCATGTGCTGGGCACTGTGCCTTGTGCTTTAAAATCCTGTCTTCCAAAAGCATGGCGAGGGAGCTATTCAGATCTGGCACTGTGGAGGAGGAAACCAAGGTGCAGGGAACTTCAAATAAGTTGTCCAAGGCCAAACAACCAGTTGGTTGCAGAGATTTTCACTGATGACTGTTAGGTTTTTAGAAAGCTCCATGTCATCATCCCTTTTATTATTTTATTTTATTTATTTTATTTTATTTTTGAGACAGGAGTCTCAAGCTGTTGCCCTGGGTAGAGTGCTGTGGTGTTATAGCTCACAGCAACCTCCAACTCTTGGGCTTAAGCAATTCTCTTGCTTCCCAACTAGCTGGGACTACAGGCGCTGGCTATTTTTTGGTCATAGTTGTCATTGTTGTTTTAGCTGGCCTGGACCGCGTTCGAACCCTCCGGCCTTGGTGTATGTGGCCAGCGCCTTACCCACTGAGCAATGAGCACCACCCCCTTTATTTTTTTTAATGAAAAAAATTTTTGAGGCTGAGGCAGGTGGATTGCCTGAGTTCACAGGTTCAAGACCAACCTGAGCCAGAGGGAGACCTCATCTCTAAAAATAGCTGGGCATTGTGGAGGGTACCTGTAGTCCCAGCTACTTGGGAGGCTGAGGCAAGAGAATCAGTTGAGCCCAAGAGTTTGAGATTGCTGTGAGCTATGATGCCACGGCACTCTACTGAGGGCAATAAAATAAAACTGTCTCAAAAAAAAAAAAAAGAAATTTTTTTTTAGGTGGACATGGTGACTCATGCCTGTAACCTGAACACTCTGGGAGGCCAAGGCAGGTGGATTGTTTGAGTGAGCTCAGAGTTTGAGACCAGCTTGAGCAAGAGTGAGTCCCCATGTCTAAAAATTGCCAGGCATTGGGGTGGGCAACTGTAGTCCCCAGCTATTTGGGAGGCTGAGGCAAGAGGATCACTTGAGCCCAAGAGTTTGAGGTTGCTGTGGTCTATGATGCCGTAACACTCTACCCAGGGTGACAAAGTGAGATTCTGTCTCAAGATAACAGAACAAAAAATATTTTTTTTTCAAGAAAGAGTCTCACTCTGTCATCCTGGGTAGAGCACCATGACATCATCATAGCTCACAGCAACCTCAAACTTTTGAGCTCAAACAATCCTCTTGCCTTAGTCACCTGATGACTGGCATGCTCCACCATACCCAGCAAGGGGTCTCACTCTTGCTCAGACTGGTCTCCAACCCTCGAGCTCAAGCAATCCACCTACCTCAGCCTGGCCTCCCAGAGTGCTTGGATTATAGGTGTGAGCCACCACACCCAGCCTATCTTCATTTTTAATGTCTATGTTAAAAACTGGCCTCCAAATAAGATAATTGTGGCCTCCTGTTAAATAAGATTTCTGGGCCTGCCACAAAGAATTCAGACTCAGTGATCATGATGAATGGCTGAGGAATACACTTTTTTTTCTTAGATAATGTCTCACTTTGTCACCCAGGCTGAAGTACAGTGGCACAAACACAGCTCACCATAGCCTCAAACTGCAAGGCTCCAGCAATCTTCCTGCCTCGGCCTCTCAAGTATCTAGGACTATAAGCACATACCATCGTGCCCAGCTATTTAAAAAAAATGTTTTGTAGAGATGGGATCTTGCTATGTTTCCCAGGCTATTTTCAAACTCCTGGCCTCAAGGGATCCTCCTGGTTTGGCCTCCCAAAGTTCTGGGATTATAGCTGTGAGCCACTGCACCTGGCTGGAATATGCATTTTTAAGGCACTCACTCCCACCTGGGGGATTCTGAGTATGTTCACACTTCAAGGAATACTGCTTTTGATCCTGGATTTCTCTTTTATTTGTTGTCTTTATTGAATTGACAAATAACATAACAGTCAAAAATTTGAAATAGGGGCTCGGCGCATGTAGCTGGCTAAGGCACCAGCCACATACACCAGAGCTGGCAGGTTCAAATCCAGCCTGGGCCTGCCAAACAACAATGACAACTACAACCAAAAAATAGTCAGGCGTTGTGGTGGGTGCCTGTAGTCCCAGCTACTTGGCAGGCAGAGGCAAGAGAATCACTTAAGCCCAGGAGTTGGAGGTTGCTGTGAGCTGTGATGTCCCAGCACTCTACCCAGGGTGACAGCTTGAGGCTCTGTCTCAAAAAAAAAAAAATCGAAATTGGGAGAGAAAACTTCATCTACAATCTTAGCACTGTAGCACATTCACTTTTTGTAAATGTTTTTTGGTTCTCTGTTAGTTTTGTCTATGTAATACTAGAACCAAGAGATGTGTAACACATTATATTGATTCCATCACTGTTTGGATCTTTTTGGGAAGAGGAAACATTGAATTTATGCCTGTGAAGGCTGAAATCATAATCTTGGTAAGCCCATAGATAGATGTTTCTAAAAGATTTCATAAGTTTGCCGTACATGATGGTAAGAATCAGACTTTGCATTTGCTAACATTATATTTTTTTCAAATTAGATGCGGATGGAAAACTGAGTGTGAAATTTGGGGTCCTCTTCCGAGATGACAAATGTGCCAACCTCTTTGAAGCGTTGGTAGGAACTCTCAAAGCAGCAAAACGAAGGAAGATTGTTACGTACCCGGGAGAGCTACTTTTGCAAGGTGTTCACGATGATGTTGACATTATATTGCTGCAAGATTAATGTGCCGCACGTATCTTTCTGAATTGCTGTTTTTTGTTTTTTTTTTTTTGTTTCTGGTAAACTGGAATATGTAGTCAAACAACAAATGTTTGCACATACTTAATGTATTTTTATAGAACTTTGTAAACAAAAGGAGACTCATATTTTAAAAGTCCGTCCTTTTTTATACCTTGAAAGAATTTATGTATTACACTGCAAAACAAATAAATCATATTATTTTTCTTAGGAATCTGGCTGGGAGATGAAGGCGATGACCTTTTGTTTGGCGGGGAGAGGGGAGTATGTGTTCCCTAGGTCATTCTTAGGTAATTTCTATAGATATTTGACATTCTGTGAAAGCAAGAAGCAAACTGAAGACCAACCCCCATGAAAAATACTGTAATGTTCATGTAATAAAGACATGTAACGGTCTTAAAATTGCTTTATTGCCTTATTTTGTCCATTAAGTATTTTTGTGTCGCTCAGAATTGAGTTTTTGCATCAAGATTAGGTAGCTGCAATCAAGTTTAATTTGAAAAAATAATTCTCTTAAAACTATAGAATTAAAAAAGGAATGGTTAATGTCATGGTCGTGGTTGGACCCTACAACAAGTACTTGTTTTGTTGTTGAATATGTGCTTACTGCTGAGTTAGGAAACTTGCCTCCAAAAATGTAACCTAAAAAATTCACCCTCTTATTGGATTAGACCCACTGGAAGCAATATTGATTGTGCATAATTGCGTGTTGCAGCCTGTCTTACAGAATTTAAAATGATTCAGAGTATCAAGGAGGGTAAAATCAGTGAAAGCCTTGATGGTCAGGGAAGGTATCGTAGAGGAGGCAGAACTTGCATTGAGGATTGATTGGAACTGATTATCTGGAGGGAAAAAGATGGGACGAATGAGGAGGCTGACTGAAGGAAAGACCAAGGACATGAATCAGCAAGGCCTGAGCTTTTGAAGGGTCGATGTTACTCTGACCAGAATGCTAGGGAGAGAGGTGATTTTGGTCTTGTTTTTTTTAAAGTAGAAACAGGGTCTCAGCTGGTCTTGAACTCCTGAGCTCAAGCGATCCACCCGCCTCTGAGAGGTGATTCTTATTGGACAATTAAGGTAGAATCCAGAAGCACGGAGGAGGAGACTGAATAGAAATCAGAGCTCACTTTGGCCCTGTGATTTCAGTGGATTGTGGAGTAAAGAAGTGATCAGACAAGTCAGCTAGATCATTGCTCCATAATCTCATGGGGTGATGATAATAAAAGTCAGAGGAAGGAAAAGCTCCAAGCACATTTTTAAAGAATTTGAAACCTGGCTCGGCACCTGTGGCTCAATTGACTAAGGCGCCAGCCACGTACACCTAAGGTGGCGGGTTCGAATCCCCAGCCCGGGCCCGCCAAACAACAATCATGGCTGCAACCAAAAAATGGCGGGGCATTGTGGCAGGCGCCTGTGGTCCCAGCTACTTGGGAGGCTGAGGCAGGAGACTAGCTTGAGCCCAGGAGTTGGAGGTTGCTATGAGCTGTGATGCCATGGCATTCTACCCAGGGGGATAGCTTGAGGCTCCGTCTCAAAAAAAAAAAAAGAATTTGAAACCTGTTCTCAGTACTCCTTCCGTCTTAAATGACTGGACCCCGGTTCAAACTAGATCAAACAACCACTTAATGGTCACTGCTAACATTTATTGAGCACTTGCAATGCTAATTCTCATCTAACCCTGTGAGATAGGTATTGGTATACCTATTTTATAGATGAAGAAATTGAGGCATAGGAAAGTTAAGTAGCTTGTTCAAGTTCACCCAGGTAGATAGTGGCAGAGTCAGGATTTTTAAATTTGACTCACCTAACTGGCAAGCCTAGGGATGGGATAGATTTTGAGGATGGCTAGCTTTGGGGACTTAAACAATGTTGGAATTCTCTGTCATTCCATGTTAGCTCTGATTTTTCTATTTTTAGTAGAGCTGGGGTCTTAATCTTGTTCACGCTTGTCTACAGGTCCTGAGCTCAGGTGATCCACCCACCTTGGCCTCCCAGAGTGCTGAGATTACTGGCATGAGCCATGGGGCCCGACCTACTATTTGTTTAATGTCTTCTTGGAGAACATCAGATGGGGTTTCAAAGTTTCACACCCTTTATAATTTAACATGTAACAAATTTCTTCCAGAAAAGGTATATTCGTGTGATTGTTTAGTTATTTGAAGAAATTTGATAGATTAGCATTCCTAGCTGTCATCGTCATCCATAATACTGTTTCGTTTTGTTTTGAGACAGTCTCACTATGTCACCCTGGGTAGAGTGCTATGGCATCACAGCTCACAGCAACCTAAAACTCTTGGGCTTAAGCAATTCTCTTGCCTCAGCCTCCCAACTAGCTGGGACTACAGGCAGCAGCCACAACAGCTGGCTATTTTGTTGTTGTTGTCGTTGGTTAGCAGGCCAAGGCTGGGTTCAAACCCACCAGTCTCGGTGCATGTGGCTGGTGCCCTAACTACTGAGCTATGGGTACAGAGCCCATAATACGGTTTTATATATTTTCCTTTAGATTCAAGATGGTCCATTCTTTTGTAACAACTTCATACATGTATGTAGATAGTTCTCTTATTTGGATCATGGCCTTAAAATTTAAAATTATAGATCTGCTTTTTTTTTTGAGCCAGATTCACAGTCAAAAATAATCTTTTTTAGCCATACACTACTATCCAGATAATTACCTCAGTGTAAGTACTATTGGCTATAGCCAGGTGGGAATCAGAGATTATGAACAGCTATACAAAAACGTTCCCTCATTCATACAACAAAAATACATAATACCTACTGCATACTAAACAGTAGGAAATACTAAAGCAAAGTAAAATGAGAATAAAATTGTATTCTAGTCTTCAAAAAAACCCAATTGTACAATATATACTAAATATTATAGAATAAATTTTTGGTAAATGATATAGGGAAACAGGTGCAAAGAATGGTGACTTGTTATTGGGGGAACCATGGGACTTTCATAGATGAGGTAAAGTTTGTTTGGGCCTTAAAGCAGTAGAATAGGGAGGGGCTTCGGGATGGAGTTGCTACGACCTACAGAGGCATGGACAGGCAAGGGACTTGAGGTAAGGCAGGAAAGAGGAAGAGGAAGATCCGAGGCTGGAAAAGAAGCTTGGGACATTATTTTGAACTCTTAGGATAGACGAAATAATTCTAGGTGTATGTCTTAATCATGGTGGATTACCAAAGATTGTAAAAAACTTTCATATAATAATTTGGTAAGCCCTGTTGTTAGTAGTAAGTTGAATTTTTAAGTTCTGTCACAGTGCTATTTTGTGTATTGAGATTATATAAGACAATCTATAATTACAGCCTATCATCGTCACAGTGAATGACTGTTAATTAAAAAATGATGAAAGTTACCACATTTGCAGACTTACATTACCTCAAGTCCTATCACAGAAAATCCAAGGACCCCTTAGTGTCTGTGAGTAGTAATTTAAAATTAGTTACAGAAGGGTTGATGTGATGTTAGTTGAACACTAACATCTCTGATTTTCTGGTTCTGAGCTGCTTTCTGCAGTTCCAGACGATAAGGATAAAAAGGCCTATGAACGGACAGAGACAGGACAGACGTGATGGCAAAGGAACAAGCTGGCTTCTCTGTGTGGCATCAGTATTGGACTTACTAATTTATAGCCTCATTTTTATATCTAGGAAAAATCGAGAGAAATGCATGTACCTTTCATTTGTTTATAGGGATTTCCTCTTCCTTTAAAAAAAGTTATAAAATAACTCTTCGACGAAAACTCTTCAAGATCCTTTTATGATGATGAATCAGAAATAACCATACTTTTCTGGAAAATGACTTTATCTGAAAACCTGTAGTTTATATCTCTAAGCAGCCTCAACAAAATGTTCCATTCCTTTTTCTGTAGTCCTCCTCCTTTTAGTGAATGTTTTAATTAGACACTTCAAACTAGAAGGAATAGATCCATTTAGCCACTAGAAAAAGGGGGTTGCCTTGCTTGGTGAGGCTGTGGCCAGAAGGTTACTGGACCGTGTAGGCCCCATTTGAGGAACAGAGTGGTTCTATGTGGAACCCTGTGGGGCCAGTGGTACCAGCCATTGGAGGAGGTATTCATTTAAGTTCAAGTGCTGCCAGGCACTCACTTCCAGGAAATCCAGTGTGGCCTGCAGAGTAGGCACTGTGGTTCTGGTCATCGATGGCCATGAGATCCTCAAGGGCGAATTTTTAAATTCTGTAATAGCTGACAAGGGAGCATGGACTTTGGAGGATAGAAAATGGTTTGTATTCTTATAAATACAAAGAGAGATGTAGCAAATTGTTGGAGTTCTTCTAGACTGTGAGTGTGCACCTGATCACTGGGTATAAGACCAAATGCAGAGGAAGCTTACGTTAGAGAGATTCCAGAAAGAAAACCCTGGTTTTTGCTACAGTGGTGCCAAGATCTCAGGGACCTACGGCGAAGGGGGCCCATGTTTCTTGCACCTTGAGAATACCCAGTATGCATTTTTTCTTTTGGCTTCATTCTGTGGATCCTAGCAGATGTTGCCAACTTCATCAAAGGAACAGATTATGTGGTAGAAGACAAATGCGGATGTCTACAGTTAGCAATGACAAGATATATTTTAAATGGCTCTAAAAAAGAAGTAGAAGAAGAAAAAGGAAGTTAACTGTCAGGATGTATATGAGACAATTAGGAAGACACAGGATCTCACTGAAAGCCAACAGAGGTAAAGAAATGAGCCTTGGTAAGACCTCTAGAGATAAGGGGCTTATAACCAGAGAGTATCTGAAGAGCTTTTCCGTCTCTTTCAACATCCTCATACAAAGCTCTTCAAACCTTCCTGCATACTCTTTCAACATCTGGAGGTTCTGGGTCAGGAGATATGGGTGGGGCCCAGCACATCCAGGAGGCAGCATGCCCAGGTGTGTCCTGATGGCAGCCCTGGTGAAGAACCGCGCTTTTCTGCACTGGGGCTTCCCAGTTAGACTATGCCACTGTTTTCATAGACCAAACTCCTTTTTGCTTCTCCGCATGCTACTAATTAGCATCCTCATCCTCTATCATTTCATAGCCTCTACTTAAGCTTTAGTTGGTCCCCTCATTTATTGGTGTCAGTTCCTGCCATTAGCTGTCTCAGGCTGTATGAGGTCGGAATTCAAATACCTGACAGAAAGAGCCTGAGACGCTCAGTTTGTCCCCAGCTGACAACTTTTTATGTCAGGACACCACAGAGGTCATTGGCCAGCCCAAGGACCGATTCAGTCAGCTGCCTTATGAGTTATGGCTGTGGAGGGAGGGTGGGGATTGGACAGATGGCACAAAACGTGGCTGCTGGAGCTGCGGGGACAGAGCCTGTTGAGCTGAGCTGCCACAGTAGTCCCGTGGGGCTGGCAGGCAGGGTGACTGCATTCTGACAAGGTTTTCCTCAGAGACGCTCTGTGATTTATAATAGAACATGAAGACAGTAACTTTCCATTTGGAGGAAATGCTCACTCTTTTTGTACAAAAAAAAAATTATCCTTCTGTGTTAGTCGTACTTGCAACATTCAGGATTAAGCAAATACACACTACAATACATAATACAAAAGATGCAAAATACTCAAAGCTGTTTTAACTTCAGCAAAGATTTTACATGGGTTTCCATGTGAGTAGTCAATAAAAGCAGTATCTACCCTTTAAAACTAACAAAACATTTAGTTATGTATTCAAAGCATATTCTTCTACAAGAAATGCTGGGCACACATATGGTTTCCTGGATCCCTTGAAATAACTCTATGGCTCCTTGAGGGTGCTCTGCCCACAGGTTAAGGAGAGATTTTTTTGGTGCAATAAGCACACTTCCCAGACCAGGAAAGTCTGCATTTGAGCCTTGCAATCTACTACTAGCTTGCTTGATTTCTTGGAGCCTGTGATAGCTCTGTACTCTTTCCGCTTGAATCTAGGCAGGTTTGTGACAGCTTCAACAAATAGTACACAAGGGGATGATCCCACTGATGTCTGAGGCTAGGTCATACAGGACCACAGAATAGTTATCTGGCAGGTGGAATGGAATATTGACAGGGAAGGAGAGCTTTGGGGACGGTTTGATCAAGCAAATCAGTGATGTCACCAAGACCCTGATTGTTTTCTTCATTTTGTCTTCTGCAATAAGTTTTATTTAGTTCTTTCTAAGTCTGGCTTTCTTCCTGGTCAAAAAATAGCTGCCAACAATTCTTGGGGTAACATGACTCCTTGGACAAAGAGGGAGAGACAGAGAAGGAGAAGAATTTAGGAGGAAAAAGTAGCATCAATAGATTAATCACTAGCCAGCTTCCAGTGCCGTTGTCGAGAAGTCAGGTAATATTCTGATTTTTTTTATCATTGTTATGTAACTTTTTAAAGATTGTGGAAGCTTTTAGAATCTTTCTACCATTAGTGTTCGAAAGTTTACCAGATTGTACCTGGGTATGGATCATTTTTTATCTTTTATTTTGGGCATTGGACTGACTCATTCAATCTGGAAACTTTATGTTCTTTAGTTTAGAAATGTTTTTCTTGTGTAATTTCTTCGATAATTTATTTCTCTCTTTTTCTTTGTTTTTTTCTTTTCCTTGTACTCCTGTTATGAATTTTGATACTTCAATTTTTTCCTTTTTTGTCTCCTTATATTCTCTGATAGATATACTTGATATTATTGTTAAAGATCTGTTTTCATATTTTAATTTTTGTAACTTTATTATATATATTGTTCCTATATCATGTGTACAATATTTGTCTCATCTCTATGAGGATATTAATTATAATTTCATTGATGTTTTTCTTCTGCTTCCCATATTGTCTCCTTCGGGGGGGTCCTTTCTTCAAGTTGCTTGTTCTCTTTGTGTGTGTTTATGATGCAGTATTTACTCAAGTATCTAAAGGTCTTTGGCTCTATGCTCATATTTAACAGCGAGTTACTAGAAAATGGATCAGAGGCTCTGGATTGGTGGGCAGTTTTTTTAACATGTACTAATGAGTTTTGCTATACAGCCATCAGACAGTAAGCGAGCTTTTCATTGTCAAAATTCCAAACACTCAAATTGTAGGTTTTTTTTTTTCTTCTATCTGAAGCCTTTCCATTTCTTCTGAGATTTCCTATTTTCTGCTTGGTACCTCTTGGGTGTTGGCATCTCTGGAAGAAGATAGGGGAAGAAACTGGGGTCCTACTGTTCAATCAGCAAACTATATTCCCTCTTCTGTCTTCAGCTGTGCTCACCACCATTGCTGCTTGTGATACCTGGGGTTCTCTGTGGTAGAACTATTATACTTCCTCTCCAGTTTTTTCAGAGACCCTGGTCTCTGTGTAATGGGGAGGAGGGGGTAGTTATCTGTGTTCATGGGGAAGAGAGGGGGGCCTAGGGAAGGTTTACCAGCTCAGTGTACAAATGATCAACCAACTCCCCTTATTTTAATCACACACTTTTTCCCTGCCTTAAGAGTTCCTGGAGATACCGTGCTCAGAGCCTCTTTGGCCTCTGGGAGGGGAGGCTGGCTGTTTCCTGCTGGTATCCCTACCCATCGGTGCTTAGGTGGCAGCTTCCCCAGCCCACTACTTTTCTTCTATTTGCTTTCCAACCTCCAAAAGATCATTGCTGTTGCTCATCAACAATTGCTGCCCCTTATATTCTTTGTCTTTGTGAATTTATGGCTTTCTTCATTTATTTGCTTCAGTTAAAAATGGGTTGAGGAGGCTTGGCACCTGTAGCTCAGCAGCGAGGGCACCAGCCACATACACCGGAGCTGGCAGGTTTGAATCCAGCCCAGGCCTGCCAAACAACAACGAAGACAACTACAACCAAAAAATAAAAATAGCCGGGCATTGTGGCAGGTGCCTGTAGTTCCAGTTACTTGGGAGGTTGAGGCAAGAGTATCACCTGAGCCCAAGAGTCTGAGGTTGCTGTGAGCTGTGACTTCACCGCACTCTACAGAGGGTGACAAAGTGAGACTCTGTCTCAAAAAAAAAATGGGATGAGGAGAAGAAATATTAAAAAGCTGATTGATTTGCCATGTTTAACTGGAAAAGCTTTCACTTTTCCTTAGTCCTAAATTGTTTAATCTTCCTGCTCTAAGACTCCCAGATCACAAATGCAGGAAATGTAGAGTCCATTTTTAGCTCGACTTTGCATCATCTGTGGTGCGGATCACGGTCATACTGTCTGTAGCACTGTATGCAGCAATAACCCTTTCAAGGTCAGGTTTTTTTTTTTTTTTTGAGACGGAGCCTCAAGCTATCCCCCTGGGTAGAGTGCTATGGCATCACAGCTCATAGCAACCTCCAACTCCTGGGCTCAAGCGAGTCTCCTGCCTCAGCCTCCCAAGTATCTGGGACCACAGGCACCCGCC
>CAUYQV010039000.1:0-21911 GCA_963574575.1 Galagoides demidoff | reverse complement strand
AAGGAATGGCCGGGTGGACAGCTGATGACCAGTACTTCATTCCAGGGAGGCAGGGAGGCTATGCAAAGTGGAGCTGGTCAGCCCAAGGCCTCCACACACTCTCCACTGTCCCATCAGTCTTCACTTATAAAATGTAAGTTCAAAGATATAAAATTAAGACCCTGAAGACAATCACAACTGTTACAGAGCATTAAACTCCAAGCAGAAGGTCCTCTGAGCATTGGTCTCCCTAAAATTGCATTGATTGCATGTTCATGGAGCTGGTCTCATATATGATATGAATATAATTTGGGTCCCCCTACTAAATAGACAGCCAAAGAAATACAACAGAGCATGCCTTTGAGAAAATAATTACCTAAAACTTTACTGAAAATAAATGAACCTCCATTTTAGAATGTGAAATGCATCCATGAAATAACAACTCTCCACACTCAACAGTGAGATGTACCCTGAGTAAATTCCCCCAGTTCCTTCTAAGAACAAGAAAATCAGATAATCATCAGGCTTCCGACAGCAACATGTTATGCAAGGCAAGCAAGAGTCATTGCCAACTACTCAAGGAAAGAAAATCCTAAGTCAAGGATTTCAGATTCGGCAAGGCTGTCCTTCAGTTATAAAGGGCACAATAAAATCAGTTATAAATATGCAAAACTTCAAGTAACATTGTACCCAGGAGCCTTCCTAAGGAATGGATTAGAAAATGAGTTTACGGCAACCAAGTGATTTGGAGAAACGGCGGCATGTCTATTTTGCTGTGGTTTAAGGAAAATGGGAAAGAACATGATGGAAATTTGATTATTTGCCTGGAGGCAGTACAAATCAATTCTCCTCACATCCAATTATCAAGAACTTAGTCATGTGGCTTCAGCATCCAGCAAGGGGGATTGGCCCTGTGTCCGCTCTAATTCTGACTTTCAAAGAAATGGAAATAAATACTTCATGAATAGCCAATACGCTGGGCCATACAGGGTTTGCCAATGTCCCTTGTAGGCTTGTGGTCAATGTTTGCTTACATATTTTGAGGTTGTGCTATTAGGAACCTAACCTATAGAAGTTAAGAAGTACATCATCTTTGCTACTTTAAGATTTCATCATTTAGCATTTTATCTATTTGATAGATTATATCAATTTTTAAAATATAAACATTGAAGTAAAACATTTTTGTTGAATACTATGGACCCCTGAGAATTTGTTTTGTGCCACATTTTCAGAAAAACTGTGTTAAAATGAGACTCTTCTCAATAATCAAGAAATACTTTTTTCAAAAATGCTCTCTACTGCCCCTAAATTGTATTTTTATTACATTGTCTAGGAAATAATAAAAGTCCATAAAATTTAAATGAAATTTCTGAAATGCAGCATTTAGGAAAACATAGACTTTAAATCAAAATCAAAAGGCTGATTTTTTTTTTACTTTAATTGTTATTTAATAATTTGTTTTTATTAATTTATTTAAGTGTTTTATTGAAGAATTGAATAAAAAATATTATCAGGGAAAAACTAATCAATATCTCCTTCATAGTTTTTTGAGCAAGTTGCATTCAGAAAGAAAAGAGGTCACTTATTTTGTTCAGTTGTTTAATTAACTTGAAATCTATAAAAGATATATAATGTATATATCAGGACACCAACATGACACTCCACTCCCAGGTTATACCTGCACAAACCTTAATTTATCAGAGGCTTCAAGACCTTTCTAAATCATTTCTCTTTCTAGAATAATTGATAGTTTTGTTCTCAAAAAAAACCTGAGAGGTTTGGCATATTTCCTTTACTACTGGGTACAGTTCATTGTGGATTTTGGTATGATCCATCTACAACTTCCCACTCACTGGCCATTCCATTGGTTTGATTCATCTGACTGGCTAGACAGGGTGAAGTTCTTTCCTCTGATTTTTTTTTTTTTTA
Source organism: Galagoides demidoff (assembly GCA_963574575.1). Taxonomy (NCBI): domain Eukaryota; kingdom Metazoa; phylum Chordata; class Mammalia; order Primates; family Galagidae; genus Galagoides; species Galagoides demidoff. Next base: position 20,003 of record CAUYQV010039000.1, on the reverse strand, counting down.
TGGACAATTTGAAATATTTTCATCAAACTGGTTAACATAGCCTTCATGGCATTTTCTTAGTTATTGTGTTAAGACATTTATATTCTATACTTAGTAAATTTCACATGTACCCTTGTAAGATGCACGGTAGGTGTGTTCCCACCGATTACCCTCCTCTACCCATCCTCCCCCCACCCTTCCCCTCCCTCTCACCTATAAACTTAAAGGTACTTTACATTAGCACTCTGATGCTTGTATATTCCCTTTGTACATGGATTTAAGATGTAAAACTTACTAGATACACAAAACTTAATGAATATACGCTTTTTAACTTCTACTGTGTTTATTTTAGGAAGAATTATTCTGATTAACGTAGATTCTTCAAATACATGATTAGATTTTTTAAAAGGTTTTAAATCAAATAAATTACACACTAATCATATTTTAATGATTTCCTCACGTAGTGACATTTATAGAAAATGTCAAAAGTATTAATTTGCCAAAAGAAAAATTACTAATGGTTCTTAATTGGCTATATAGTCAATCTAAATCAAGCTGTATTATGTTAATAAGAAAGCACTATGTAACTTCAATTTTAGAAATGCAAGTTATCCCATGACTAGATGTAAGATTGGTTCTTCTGAATAATAATTATAACAACCATGATGATAATAATAACAAAAGCATTGGCCTCATAATGTAAATAACTTTATATATTACAATCTCCATCTTTCATCATATTCTGAACTTTGAATTAAAATTTATATTTATTTCAATAAATATAATACATTTAAAAAAACAAATAAGTTTTAACTTTTTGTTGTTTAACGGAGAGGGATTGTTATATTACTATAAATATGGAAGTTATTCTGCTTTCATGATAGATGAGGTATTACACTTTTATATTTCATATTTTTCCTTAGTATGAAACAAGAAAAACAAGTAGAAGCATAAAATTATTTGAAAAATCAAGATAAGTTGCTATAATATTACACAGTTTTCATTTGTCTTGCTAAGAAATATGTCTTTGGTGATCATAAATTCATGACGTTAAACCGTGGCAACGTTTTTGAGGAAAATTAAAACCAAAGTTCCTAGAAAAAAATCATAAAGAAAAAAATAAATGATTATTTTAAAAATTGTTACAAAGAAACCTATTTTGTGAATGTGATGCAACTTAGAATGTTAAAGTGTCTTGGTTCCGTATCAATTATCTCTCCTCAGGCTCCGCAGCTAACAAAGGAAGTGTTGAAGCAGTTGAGTGGGTCACATTTGTTAATGGAATAAAAACTAATTCATAAAGAAGGGTTTCTGTTTGATTTGAACAGATTCCCACCCAACTGAAATCCTAACAATTCCTTCTTATGAAAGTTGGGGTTTATAGGAAGTGGTGAGGACACATTATCTGAATCCCATCATGTGTGTGATGGACACACTTTCGGGGCTTGTGCATCCTTTCATTTATAAAGGTAGACATCAGGTGCTCATTCCTCGTTGCTCTGGTGCCCTACCCTAGACTTTGAATGAGCTGGTGACAGGGAGAAGCTGAGGCTGGGAGGCCTTCGCTTGGGCAGGGGTGCTGTGGGCTCTGTCTCCACGTGATATCAGGGGAGTTTAGTGAAGAGAAGTGGGCATTTAGGGCTCAGCACATCCCTTACCAATAAAGAGAAAAGGCACAGGGATTTGTCCAGCCCCTGAGAAAAGTTTTTTTGGAAGATCATTAGGTTTATAAAACCTCAGTCAAAAAGACGCAGGGCGTGTGTGGGGGGTTGTCAAGGGATAGGGGTCACCTTTTATGGGAGGGACACAAATGTAAGAGGGTCCTTATCTAAGAAATGCAATCCATGTAACTTGCTTCTGTGTACCCTTAATGAATCCCCAACACCAACAACAAAAAAGGTTCACATCCACTTTGGGGCTTCAGTCCTAGCAAAAAAAAAAGGAATCTTTTATTTTAAAAGATATGGTTTTTCCTTAAACACTAGGTGCTAATTAGGAAAAGATCTGGAAAATGACAAGTGCCCATTAGAATTACCAAAGCTATGAACTATAGAATCACAGAAAATGCATCCTTTCTTCTCAATAATTCTGTGAGCTTCAAGTTTGCTTTGGGCACCCTAGTAGGTGCTACAAATATAGACATAACCCTCACAGGCACCACAGACAACTGCCTATGACAGGTGCTTTAATGGGTAGATGCCAGTACAGACAGAACTCATCAGGAGTGGCTCTAAGGAGTGTATTTTACAGATCAGTAATCAGATAGGACATTAGGCCAATATAATACAGAACACAAAATCACTTAGAAGTGCTTGAATCTCAGATCCCTACACTCCTGCAATGTTCCCGGGATCCTCCAAACCAACTTGCAATCTGCATGAACAGGCAGCTGTCTGTGTCTTCACAACGTAAGGCATATAATCAGGCTTTGCAATTGTCTTTCGTGTGACAAGAGAGGAATTTGTCGTAAACTTTTTAATAAATCAAAATATCATTTTACTTCATGTTTGCATCGTATAGCTGTATTCTGTTTGGAGACATTCCAAACTCATAGGAAAACCTGAATTAGAGAAAGTAGCTGGAAAAAATTAACATGATTTATCTAGAATCTAAAAGACTTTAATATAGCTTTAAAAAATAAAAAAATAAGGAATGATCAAGACTGGCTGAAAAAGCGGAGGGCTCTTCTAATAAAGGGAAGACCACATGAATGTACAGACCATCACATACCCACATTCATGCTCTGTCTAATGACCCGAGTGCTCTTTGCCTTCAGCCATCAGAGGCCCGTCCTCCCACCACCCCAGCTGATACAGCACAGCCCTGCCAGCAGAAACACAAGGACACTTGATCAATTTTCACTTACTTAGCATATTGAGATGGGGAGGAGTAATTAACTACAATTTGGGTCTTGCCAGGACACTTACTTTAACTTTGAAACTGCAGCACCCTTGCTGTAATAACCTCATAGATCATCACCTTCTGGTATACTTCCCGTTTATCTGTAATGAGTGGACAGCTGTTAAAACCATTAGACTAAAATGTGTTTGAAGGATTGGCCCTATTTAATGCTTTAAAGGACATTATGTGCAGATTCTACCAAACCATAAAGTGTACAAAGTGCTTCAGACAAAAGTCCTTGCCAGCTAAACGTGGAAGGCAAATTTAGAAGCCAAAAGGCATTTTCTTCACCTCGCTGGACAGGTTGTAAATATAACAGGAACTGTTGATTAGTTCCCAAGGGACAACTGGTAAGTCCCAAAGTGTCACAGATCTAATCACCACACCTGTTTCCAGTCAAGGACATATGTGGCCACTCGAACTTTAGAAAGGCCAGAATAGCAAGCGATAGTTTTCTAAAGTTGGCCCAAGCCATGGAATGGCGGACTCTGAGGTACATCACCAAGACCACAGGCATGCTAGGAAAGGCTGTTTTAGGACAGAAGTTTTCAAAACTTTCTGCATGATAGTGACAACCCCTGGAGATGCAGGTGTCAGCTACCTCCCAGCCTATCTCAGGTCAGCTAAATCAGGTTTTCGGTAAGTGGGGGCTGTAAGTGCACCCTAACTGCAGTTTGCCAGCCAGTCTGATGTGTATCCAGGACTGAGGATGATGCAGGACAAGGTGGCGCCACAACCTGCCACCTTAGCCTGGCGGTGTTGATGCTGCTGTGGCTGGAGGAACCAGCTTGGTGGGCCGGCCAGACACCTCGGGGAGACACTGGCCCTTGCTGTCTCCTCTCCCAGTGGTTCTGGCTGTCTTCTCCAGATGCACTTCTGACCGGTGAATTTCATGTAAGTTTTCAAGTCTGAGAGCTCATTGGACAGCTGGCTGTAACTGACAAAGGCCCTTATCCTAAAAGTCAACATTGACTTCTGGCAAAAAAACCCCTGCCAGTATACAAACCCCTGAGCAGAGAGCCTGAGGAGCAGGCTCAAAGACGGAGCAGGAGAACCTGTTCCCCTCCTGGGTTCTCTCTGCCAGGAGGTTTGGCTTTTTGTAGTTGTTATAATTTTTGTTTCTGTGAATAAATCCTGACTTACCACTGATCCTGTGGTCTGTCAATTCATGCTTCGAATCACCAAGACCAAGAACCTGAAAGTCCGGTATCAAGGATACACTCCAGACTGATTAAAACTAAACTCACTCACCTCTGGATAAAATTGGTAGGTCTAATACATTTCCTAACAGAAACCAGGAGCAAACACCCCATGGACATCACATCTTTTTACTTCCTATCTACTTAGTTGTCAGTGTTAAAATATAGTAATATGTTGTCAAGAGTAAACCAGAAACTTCATAGCAAAGAAGGATTTTTAATTCACTTTTCATGCAAGGCAGTTGAAGAGGCTGAGGCAAGGTTGATAGTGAGAGAAAATGAAGGGGGAGTAGATTTAGTACTGAATCCACTCAGGAATGCCTGGTCACCTCTCCTCTGCACAGACTAAGTACACACCAATCAAAATCCTATAAACAGCAGCCTCTATGCAGCCAGTGTAGAAAATTAACTTTGAAGGTTAATGTTCATATTTGGCCAGATATCAGCGGACTACCTGACTAGAGAAACGGAAGTGGGACCATTTCCCTTTTAATTTAAGGAAACTTATCCACGTTCTTCATTTCAATGAAAAGGAGGAATTTACACAGAGATTAAGTTGACCAACCTGTTCATGTCTTTCTGGCTGCTGAAAAAACTTTGATAGCATCAAAGTCTGATTCTATCTACAATGTTTAGTATTTCAAAAAGTTCTATCATTTGTTTGATATGCTTAAACACTAAGCAGCGTTTTCTAAAACAAACCTATGAACATTTTCCAATTTTCAGCACCACAAAAATAAAAAGTAAATTACAACCAAGCACAATGTTAATTTCAAGCTCCATTAGAAACACAGTGTGGGAAAAAGGCTACTTTTTTCCAATTGAAAATGATTAAATTAGTAGAGAACCAAATCCCATTTACACTCTTAAAAGGGGAAGGCAAACAAAAGGCAGTAAAAAAAAATAATAATCTAACTATGAAAAACTGTGGTACAGTATCATTTTAAGGCACATTGTCTCACTTAATGGAAATAGATAGCACTCAATTTCATCAGTTTCCATAAATGAGTTAATGTGCTGTAAAAGTTAAGCACTTACTGGCAAGAAAAATCACAATTTAAAGTTAGGTGCTAACTTCTAAAACCCTGTATAATATCTTTTGTACATGTTGGTGTGTTCAATGCTACGTTCCACCCTAAGCCTGAAATAATGAAAGTGGCAAGATTTCATTAGAATTAATGCAATTGTTCTGTTCAAACAAGAATCTAAACTATTTCTTGAGGCTACTGCTTTAGGGAATTCACTGGATATACTAGATGGTAAAATTTAATAGGGGAGAAAAATTTTGACATGAGTAACCACATTATAAAGATTAATTTATTTTTAACAGACATTAATAATTAACATCTGTAAATTGTTGGTGAAATTCCCATCATATACTTCATATGCCTTAATTATATATCTCTATACACATTTTAAAGATACACATTCTTTGTGTTTGGAAAGTATTCTCAATAAACTCTTCTATTTTAAATAAGTGAGTTGACAAGACTCCGAGACTCACAGTGTGAAACAGAATGGTGTTATCTTACAAGGGTACAAGTGGTTCTTTCTAAAAGTAGAATATAAATGTCTTCACACAATAACTAAGAAAATGCCATGAAGGCTATGTTAACCAGTTTGATGAAAATATTTCAAACTTTATATGAAAACACCACACTGTACCCCATGATTGCATTAATGTACACAGCTATGATTTAATAAAAAGAAAAAAGAAAAGAAAATTTGATGGCTTCCTGAACTGAGCAGGGAACCATTTCAAGTGACCTTTATAATCAACATAATTGGAAAAGTCTCTTAGACACTGTAAATATGCTATAGTGTATCAATGTCTTCAGCCCTGGGAAAACTGCTTCTCCATGTAGACTGCAAAATAAGTTTTGTTCAACACAGTATTCTACTTCAAAACGCTTGGAACTAAAAATGGTTCCATGGTCACTAAGTTTTATCCCAACTGAAGTATAAATATATAGCTTTAAAAAATGCCACTTTGGAACAAAAAAATACAGCATTGGCTAGTAGGTGATGCCAGCTTTCTTTAGGTAGCTTATTAAAGGGAAGTCAGGTTGGTAAACTCGACAATTGTTCTCTGCTACATAAGCTCTGTGAAAATACTAAGGGTATTTGGAATCTATTACCAATCTAGTCTATTGGTTGATGTAAGTGGAATTTCGGCTTTGATTTCTAAAATAACCACCCTCTATCTCTGGGGGGGTGAGGGGATGGGATAACTCAAAGTAGTTGGCGGGTGATTTGCTTTCTTTCAAAATATTTTCACAGTATTTTCAATTGTGTAAATAATTCATAGGTCCTTTATTTGCTGTGATTTTGATCTCTTTTTGCTTGTTTTTTTTTATTTCTACTGATTTTATTTCTGTGCTAATCCCAATATTATGCTTAGTGGAGACAGAAAACAACTCAAAAATTATGAATTTATTTTAATCAGTTAATGTTAATCAGATCCAAACATCTCTACTATCTCTGAAGGTATATCTCATTCTTGTTTCAAGCACTTACACAAACCCTTGCTCTGGGGTATTGCTATTGGTGAAGAAAGAATCAAACTATTAGCATTTTTACTCTCTTTTCCCTGTCCTTTTTCCCTTTTAACATTCAATGGACCTCTTAGAATTTCTCTTAACTCAGCTTGGCGGCTGTATCTCAGCGTCTAAGGCTCCAGCCATGTACAGCAGAGATGTTCGAATCCAGCCTGGGCCTGTCAAACAGCAATGTACCACCAAAAATAGCTGGGCATTGTGGCAGGTGCCTGTAGTCCCAGCTACTTGGGAGGCTGAGGTAAGAGGATTGCTTAAGCCCAAGAGTTTGAGGCAAGAGAATCGCTTAAGCCCAGGGTTGCTCTGAGCTGTGCCACCATGGCACTCTACCCAGGGCAACAGCTTGAGACTCTGTCTCAAAAAAAAAAAAAAAGAAAAAAAAAGATTCTCTGAACTCTTTTACCATCAACTTCAGCTAAACCTTTATTCAATTCATATATAATTCAATACTAAGATATTCTTAATTTAGATTCACTCATCTTCAGTCTGTTCTTGATAGTCTGGTAATTCTAAAATTTTGAAAGTACAGTTCAAAATCCTACACAGGTAACCTTTTCCTTCTCATTAGTTATATTGCACGTGCCGGGGACATCCCCTCTGCCTTCTGGCGTAGGTCCCTGTTTTCACTTCATTCCTTCACTTGCATTAGTGATCGGTTTAGCTGAAAAAGTTCAGGACGTTAAAACATCACTTGCTCAAATAAGAGAAGTATAATTATTTCGTACTGAAAGTCAGGTCACAAGGAGTGTGGTTCCCCATCACGACACGGGTTTAAGCATGTACTTACTGTCTGCCTCTTTTCCCAGGGGGACTCATTGACAAGGTGGCTGGTTCAATACAGGCATTACCAGCGTATGCCAGCCAGCAAGGAGATTTTAAAAAATGGAAGAAGAAAAGCAGCAATATTTTTTCTTAAGACTACGTCCGAGGAGTTTCAAAATCCATTTCTACTTATAGAAGTTTGGCCTCATGAGGTTAGGCGGCCACACCATGTCTAGGTAGAATACAAAATTAATTATCAGAAAGAAGGCCAAATTACATATGTAAGGATGTAAGGATTTTGGATACTGGAGTCAAAGAGAAATCTCGGCACCACACTTTTCTTTGCTTCTGATATTTTTACTCTTAATAAAAATGTCATGATTTTGATGGGGATACATAACACAGGAGTCGGACATGGAACTGAATTTGGCCAATGGCAGAAATTATCAAAGCTTTGGCATGCTTTGTTCCTTCTAGAAATAAACTTCCTTAGGTAAGTCACCTCTAAAGTAGCCAGTTCTAAAATACTGTGATTCTTCAACAGTGTCTACTTTTGATATTTCAACCCAGACTTAATTCTGTTTTCTCTGAATCCCAAAATCCTTACATCCTTACATGTGTAACTTATTTATAAATTATATTTCAAGTTTTCATGTTAGTTAATATATGATCCTCCTTTATTGTTTTAAAAATAGAAAGTGGAGTGGCACCTGTGGCTCAAAGGAGTAGAGCATTGGCCCCATATGCTGGAGGTGGCGGGTTCAAACCCAGCTCTGGCCAAAAACTGTAAAATAATAATAATAATGATAATCATAAGTGTTGCTAAGTCAGAGAGCTCTTTTTATATCTCCTAGTTTATTAAATTTTAGTATTTATTCTTTCATAAATATATATTGATCATTCAATAGGTTCTTAATTCTTTTTTAGAAATACAGAAGTACAAATAAGATAGATTCATCCTTGTCATCAGAGAAATGACATTCTGGTCTTGGGCGCTGACACTAAATAGCCACAAGAGTAGATGGTGGTAAGTACAACGGTGCTCCAAGAACAAGGGGTTGGACAGAGACCTGGATTAATTAAAGGGACCTTTCAGAGAGGTGTGGGAAGGAAGATCCCTCCAGGCAAAGGAACAGCAGATAAAAAGCCCTGAGATAAGAGTGGGCCTGGTAGGAATAGTATAAGATGCGATGTAAGACACAGTGGAGGCCGTGATTTAGTCCTGAAACTTGAGCTGAGAGAGAGGAGGAGTCATTGGAAGTTTTTGAGGAAAGGAGCAAAATATTTTAAATAAGTTGTCTATTTCAAGTTTCCTCTACTGTAGACTAGCAGAGGAGAATGGTGCTATTGACGTTTCAGATGGACCGTTTTTGTGGTGAGGAGCTACGCTGCATATTTCAGACGTTAAGCAGTGCTCTGGCTTTACCCAGGGCTTCCTATAACACTCCTATCCACAGTCTGGACAAGAAAAAAATGTCCCCAGACATTGCCAGATGTTCCCTGGGCCACCCACTGCTGAGAACCACTTGGCTAGATGCAGTGAAGAAAATTAACTGTGGTGATCAAATACGAGAGAAGAGAAACCCATTAGAAAACTGTTTCAAAATGTCAAGTGAGAAATTGTGCAATCTGGTTGAAATGTTCAGAGGTGGCAGATTATGCCCACTTTTTTTTTTTTTTTAGCACAAAAAGCATTGTGAAAGGTTTGTTTGTATAAATTCTAGAAAATTAGAAAACCATGTAATATAAGGCTTCAAAATCTGGAGATTTTTAGGTGGAAGGAAAATAATATTAAATTGGCAATATGTACCCATAAAATTCAACTCTTCTTTGTAGGAGTTTGAAATCTGTATGATGGAACAGCTAACAGAGTTCCTGGAGATGTTTATAAGAATATTGTTCTTGAGGACAGCTGAGGTAGTTGTTAGTAAAAGCAGTTGACAAAAGACAGGTGTGATTAAGTTTTAAAGGATCTTGCTGTATGGGATGAATGCTGGTATAGATAAAGAGTAACCTGGGAGTCTAGGGACTCTTGGAATATAGGGCCCAGAAGAATAAATTACTAGAATCCCTTAGGCAAATTATGATGGTGAAGATAAAACTATAGGGTAAGCGGGTAGAGAAGCCAGGATCTTATCCATAACTCCTAGGGCTTGAAGTATCTCCTCTCTGGGATATTAGTAGTATTAAGACTGTGCTGTTGAGTTGGTAGAGGTGCTGTGGCAACAGAATACACATAGGGTTTTCTTAGAGACCGCCTTCCGTGGCAAATTCTCCTTCTAGTTTATATCAACCAATTAGATACCCATGACTCTTCAATGGGGAAAAAAAATTAGAGCAATTCTTTCTAGATTCTTAAATAAAACCATACTTTTTAATAATTTAAGAGAAAAAGATGAAGTATAAGAAAGACTTCCTCCACTCCTATGCAAAATTGATTAATTACCACCGATTATAAGTGCATTTAGCACCGTGAGCCACAATAATTCACATTATTAATACTTAACATGACAACTATGAAGTTATCAAATGAAATACAGGATTTTTTTTTTGTCTTTGGTTTTATAAGCAAAGGAGGTCAAAGTTTAAATGAGCAGAATCAATTGATTTTAAGCTCCAGCTCTTCCCATAAAAGTGCAACCTAATTAAGTATAACAGCTACAGCTTTAGACAAATGTAAAACACTCGGTAGAAATTTTGACAAAAATGTATTTACCACAAATTGGATGTAGCCGTGATGTGTGGAGTTAGAAAGAAATGTAATGAGCTGTTAACAGGCATTTTTTAACCAAGGAAATATGAATCGCATTTGGCCACATTTTCCATCTGTTACAATGAATTACACAAGAGCTGAAAACCAGATGAAGCGCCGTTGTCTGGCAGGAAGTTCACTTAAATTATGTGTGCCAGGGAGACAAGCTACGCTTAAACTCCAGTGAACTGATTCAGAGATCATGTCTATTCTTTTTGCATACTAATGAGAAATGGCTTTCTGGAGCAGAGGTTAAAAAATGTTGCCCCAAGCTGAGCCAGACTTTGCAGTTGGCAGGCAGATTGGAGTGATTGGGGAACCACAACATGGGACCAAAGAAAGAAGGAATGAAACCTTCACATCTTCACGGTTTATCCTGCTTCTAGTGTGTTTACTTGTGTCAGAAAGCAAATTAGTTAACCTGGACTTTCCCTCATATTTAATTCAAGCAATATGCATGTTCCAAGATGAGTAGTAGACTCCTTCAAAGCCAAGTTTAAGTTCAGTGATGATTTCAACTTCGTTTTTAGAAAGGAAATTGATCATATGTACTTTAAAGCTTTCTGTAAGGTGTGTTAACGTCTTACATTGAAATAGTTTTAGACCTAGGAAATTTCTGCAACAGTAATGCCAAACATCTCCGCAGGCTCCTCACTCAATTGTCCAGGGTTTATATAAAACCATGGCACGATGATCAGATCTTTAAGAACATCAAAAAACCTTGTCACAGAACTATTAACTATAGAAGATTTTTAACCAGTATTTCTACTATTTTGTTTTGTTTTACTTTCTTTTCTCTCCCAGGGTCCAAGGTAGGATTCCACATTGCATTTAGCCATGACTTCCCTTTACATCTGTAATAGTTCCCCAGTACTTCTTTTGAATGGTCTTTATAATTCTAAAATTGATCAGAAGAATACTGGATAAGTATTTTGTAGATGCTCCTCAGTTCAAGTTTCTCTGGTGTATTCTCATTATCAGATTGATGTTACAGATTTGGGAGAAGATAAGCCCAGGGTTACCGTGCCCTTTTCAGTATCCCATACCTGTGGTCCATGATGCCAAAAGTCATTAAGACTGAGATGTTAACCTTGATCCTTGGGGTAAAGGTTTTAGTGATAAGATTTCTCCCCTGTAAACTTACTATCTTCCCTTAGCAATCAATAAATATTTTAATTTATAAATATATATTTTCAGACTAGCCACGTGTCTTACTTATTCATAAATTTTCCAGTGGGTCATGGGAATCCAAAAAGTAAGAATCCATCAAAGAATGGATTCATCGGTTTAAAATTAAACATCACGGATACATTTTGAAGGATGTAGATGTAAATCAAGATGTCAAATCTCTGCTTTTGATGGATGAATTTAACCCATTTATATGTACGAGTGCTGATGTTTTTGGATTTTCTCAAATCTTCTCACTTGCTTTTCACTGATTTTCTCTCTCTCTCTTTTAGAGTTGGAGAAGAGTCTGAGTGAGTGTACAATAAATGCCATGTGGCTTATACAATTCTGACCACCATAGAGATAAAAATTAATAAATATTTTTAATGGATCCTTACTATATATTAGCTATTTGATCAGTGTAATTTGAGGTTGTTTAGAACATCAATATTTTGGTTACATGGAAAATTTCATTAACGTGCTTACTATGAACAAAATCTACCACTTGAACCCAGGTTTTATTTATTGCTGTGCACAAGCTAATGGGTTTAGAAATGTGATGTTTTGGGATCACGCCTATGGTACATCTTACAAGGTACATGTGAATCTTTCTAAATGTAGAATATAAATGTCTTAACACAATAACTAAGAAAATGACATGAACGTTATGTTAACCAGTTGGATGAAAATATTTCAAATTGTATATAAAAACAGGGCGCTATACCCCATGACTGTATCAATGTACACAGCTATGATTTAATTAAAAAAAAAAGGAAAGAAAAAAAGAAATGTGATGTTTTTATCTAAAAGCATGTAGAAAGACACTAAAAATTAAGCTCAATCTTATTTCTACTAATAATTTAAAAAGATAAAATAAAAAAGATACCATATATAATTTAAAAGTGGTTTAACTGTTACAAATATAATTTTCCATGCAACAAGCATTTTTTAGGAAATTATGTGTTTTAATTTTTTTAAGTAATCTCTGCCTTAGATAAAATCTCCAAGAATTTTTCATTCTAGAGGATGATTTTTATTTTTTATCTAGGTGGATTTAATTTCAATGATATTCATAACATATAAATTAGCATTTCACAATGGAGATATTTTAGTTTGTAAGCTATTTCCCATCCAAAGCCTAATTTTCAGCTTCCTTTAGAAAAAAAAAATGGAAAGGTCTGATAGTTCTGGGTTAGCATTATTTTGTTTTGTTAAGTTTTATTGAGGGAATAACTGATCTGTAAAAATGCTCAATCTAAGGTACATATTTTGATGAATTTTAACATATGCGTTCTTGTGTGTTTTCATTTTCAGGGATTTTTGAAGTAAGAACACTTCCTTTGACATCTGTTCTCAACATATTTTAAAGTGGATAGTACTATCTTGTTGAGTAAGGTGTTGTGATGGACAGTGAATCTTTAGACCTTATTTATCGTGTCTCGTGGGATCTTTACATTCATTGAACGATGTTGCCGAGTCCATATTTCAATGAACCAGTAATTTGTCGTCCTAGTTCTGCTTTTTATTCTTCTTTTGGTCACAGTTCCCACTCATTCCTATTACATGTACAAACTGGGCTATGTTTTAAAGTATCTTTTTCAAATCTCTAAACATTTGCATTTCTGGTCCTTGGCGCAAAGTATACGAGGGAGGGAGGCTATTATCAGACAGCATTAAAGGTAGCCACTTGTTTTATTACTGGTTTTGTTTTACTTTTTTTAAAAATACTACCTTGTGAATAAGAATGATACAAGCTATTTTGTTACTATTAAATATCACAATTATCTAACTAGAGCCTTTTATTAGACTAATGTCTGATAAAATTTCACTTAAAATATGTGACTGTTTATTTTTAAGCATTTTATAAAATTGTCTCATAATAGAAAACTGAGCCAGCTGGTGATACAATTAAAATAAAAATAGCAGTTGATAAAAACTTAAGATAACTCCCTCTATCAGCCAACACTCATCAGCCTGTGCCTCTTACAAAATGCTGTTCTAAAGATCAAAGGCAGTTGACTGACGACTGTTAATTATACAGAAATATATTGCTGTGGAAGGAAGAAAGTTTAACCGTTTAAAGTAACCTATTTAAAATCTAAGTAATAGTTAAGGGGTCAAATATCAAACATCCCAACGCCTATCACTCAACCGATGTTGATCTTGACACCATCCCGAAGGCTCTGTAAAAATACACAAAAAATTTTAAAAATAAGCAATAAATTATGCTGGCAAAAAAAAATGTTTAATGTAATACTAAACATGTATAAGTTTAACATAAGCAAATGAAGATATAAATTTAGCCCAGGGAGTGCTCACAAAAGCCACATTTTATATTTACCTTTTACATTATTATCTCATGGATGAAACAAAGATAGTGACAATATTAAGTGCTGTTCTGGGGAACCGATGAGTTACTATTTTAAAACATACTAATACATATTAATACATCTTCTATTTATAGAAGAGCTAGACAAATAGTACATAATTAAATCCGCTCAGTTTTTTCCTAGATATTGGAGATACAACAACTAATTAAACAATGCCAGGCAGACAGTAAATAAATGAATTACTATTGCTTGAATGCGGGCATTAATCAAAAGGCAATGATGTTACAGTGAAGAACAGAGATTCTGGGAGGTTGAGCCTTGCTCTGTGTCCAGGGAAACCTGGGAATGTTGAACAGGGTAGTGCTGAGAAGTGATATGCAGAAAGGGTTGTGCAAGCATCTGTTAAATGAGTCCTTCAGGCAGAGAATATGGCTCGAGCTATAGGGAAGCTGGAAGCAAGGCCAATAGGACCAAGTACTAGCAGGAGACCAGGATGGCTGGGCTGAAAATAACAAGATGGGAATGGAGTCAGGAGGATGGACACAGGTTAAAAATCAGCCAGACCATGTGGAGACTTGCATAGACACTCTAGTTTATAGTGGGAATTGATAGGAAGAACATCTTTCTACTTAAACAAAAATGTATACAAAACTGAGTACAGTTAACTTTCTCATGGGAATTCTGATATTGAGTTTAGGTTTTCATTTAAATATACAGGGTGTCCCCAAAGTTGCCCCTAAAATCATCATACATAGGAAAAGTGGGAAATTGTATCTAAATGTACTTTTATTTACAAAATAGTCATTAAAAAATTTCACAAGGAGTTGACCAACATGTAGAGACTATTTTGCAAAATTGTGTGATGAATACTTTATAAATAAAGGTACATTTAGATACAATTTCTCATTTGCCCTTTGTATGGAGACTTAAGGGGTGATACTGGGGACACCAAGTATTATAATGGCCCACTGTGGACAACATTCTGTTATCTAATACCAGACATGACCATATTATATTATTCAGAAAATGGGAGAAATTTATTTGTAACCCCTCCCTCTAGCTTCAAGGGGATCTGGTGATTCACCCTTGGTGTGTTTCCATTGCAGTAGTACCATAAAGATCCTTTTTATAAATATTCAACAATCATTCAAACTATTTGTGAATTAATGAGCAGAGATGAATCAACTCCAGAATAATTTGAAGAAATTTCTCAATAAGAGCCATTAAATAATATATAAGTTTCTATATATATAGACTCATTAATATTTATTACGAGATACTTCTAAAACTACTTCTTCTGATCTTATCGATGAAACAAACTTGATTAAAAATTGAGCAAACAATGTGCATTTACTAAACAGTTGTTAATTATATAGAATCCCAACTAACCACTGCAGTTATGGTAGGTCAAATAATGACCACCCAAAGGTGTCCACATATTAATTCCTTGAACCCCTAGTGAATATGTCAACTTATATAACCAAAGATTTTTCAGATGTGATTAAATTACTTTGATATGTAGAGTATTCTTTTTTATTTTTTTTATTTTCTTTGGATGGGGCTGGATTTGAACCCACTACCTCTGGCATATGGGGCCGGTGCCCTACTCCTTTGAGCCACAGGTGCCACCCGAGATGTAGAGTATTCTTAATTATTCTGCTGCCCTAGTGTAATCACAAAGATTTTCATAAAGAAAGGCAGAAGATTCAGAGTTAGAGACAGGAATTAGGAAATACTACACTGGTAACTTTAGACACAGAGGTTGGGGCCCTGAGCTGGGAAATGTAGGCAGCCTCCATGATGGGAAGAAGGCAAGCTGAAGGATTGTCCCCCGGACCTTGAAGAGCACAGCCCTGCAAACACCTTGACTTTACAATTTTTGACCTCCAAAGCTATAATATAAAAATCTAGCACTTCATTTTGTCAATTCATTATAGCAGCAATGTAAATTTAATAAAGCATCTAAAGCAAAAACTATAGTATCCTGCATTGTCTCTGTTTAAGGATTTTTTTTATTAGATCATAAACATATAAATCAGGGGTCCTTAAACTTTTTAAACAGGGGGTCAGTTCACTATCCCTCAGACCGTTGGAGGGCTGGACTGTAGGCCCCGGGACAAGTAGGCTGCTAAGCAGGACAGGCAGCAGCGGCAAAAACACCCGGGGGGCGGGGGGGGCCAGATAAATGTCCTAGGTGGGCTGCATGTGGTCCACGGGCTATAGTTTGAGGACGCCTGAAATAGATCATGTATACATCAATGAACTAATGGGGTACAGTGTGCTGATTTCATATACAATTTGGAATGCTTACATCACATTAGTTAATACATCCCTCACCTCATTTACTTAATTATTGTGTTAAGACATTTATACTCTATACTTTATAGATCCTACTTGTACCCTTGCAATATCTTTAGGATTTTTAATCTACAGATGTCCCAAAAGTCATCTCTAAAACCTCCACACTGAGAGGTAGCCCACACATAGAGAATATTTTGCAAATATTTATAAAATTTTGTAATCTATGATAAACTTCGAATATTTCAATTTATTAAATTGAGTTGTTAAAACTCAAAGAGGAAATTTAATTTTAATTGCAGAATTTAGGGATTTAACATCATTTAAAAAACTTAATATAAAATACCCCAAAGCTAAAATTGATTTAAAGAAGACTAGTTTCCCTTTAAGAGTCTTGTGCTGTTGAATTGCAATTTCATAAAAGAAGAGAGTGGGCATGGATAACATTAAAGAAATTATAATGCTGAATTAGGTATGTTACTTCCAAATACCTTTTGCTTACTAATTGTGCTTTTTATCTTCAGCTATTTTACCAAAATTAATGTTTTTCTATGGATTCTTTCTAACAACATTAATAGGTGAAAGAGGTCAAGTTCAGAAGTGGCTTTCTGCATTGCTATAAAGATGCACTGAGTTCAGTGCAATAATATTGACTCAGTAATGCTAAGATTAATATTTGCCATCATTTCAAGACACCTTACAATTGACAAAATCACTGACCAATTTAGCCATATTTCAAAAAGACCGAGTTTGTATATCGTATGAGACTGCATTGCAGCAGTCCCTTCGGGGACACGACAGTGCCAACCACTCAGCGATGACTATTGACTCAAGGAAATGGGATGGAGATTATAGAAGGGACACATTGCTTGCTACAAACTGCATTTTCATTGTGATTTTTCTGTCATATGAATGATGCAATTGTGTATATTTTAGATAGGGATTTACTATTTTGCTTTATTTTATTAGTTTGAGTTCCATCCGGCCAACAGAGACTAAACAAGGCCTGGGTACAAGTAGCTACTTGGGAGGTGAACCCAAGAGGCGAGAGTTAAGGAGATGGAAATACATCAGTTAAGTAGAGAAAGCCAGTGACAGGTCACTGATGGCCACGTATCTCCCCACTCCAGACCCACTGTATGGGGCTCTCATATACTGTATGGGGCTCAGAAATCTCATGTCTGTTTTTCCAACGTGTTCATTGTTGGCCTCAGTCAATAGGACAGCGGCCAGGAGACCATAAGGCTGGAGGGGGGAGAACTCACAGGGGCCCCTGCCCCTCCTCAATGGTTTCATGTCGCCTTTGATTTGGCTCCTGATCCTGATCCTGTGGATGTCCTTTTAACAGGCTGTGGTTACCCCCTGGCAGCAGGTTCTGTAATGACCAGCAACTATAGTTTCTACTACTTGAACAACCAGTCTCATTAAATCCCCTTCAGACACCAGCCCTGCAGTCGTCCGCTAGGACACTCAGCGTACTTATCACTTCCTGGTCCACAGGTATGCTTAGATCCATTCCACAGTGTTCCTCCAAGTTTCAAGACAAAGTCCCTGTGAACTATTCTGTGACAAGAAGTGTGGGCAGGGGAGGGGTTAAAATAGCCTTCCTGTGCCTTCCAGGTGAAGACAAATGCCGACTTCTCTTATTTTCTGAAAAGATGTATAAAGAATGCGTTTGCCACACCAACCTGCTTGTCCGGAGCTGGGAGCTGTGCTGATCCGATGAAAGGAGATGGATTCAGCACCACGGTCGCAGCTGGAGCAATCACCTGGTTAGGATTATAAGAGTTCACAGTCTTGTGCCAGAATCCATTTGGTAGTTCAGGGGCCACGTGACTGGATACAACCGTGATAATCTTGTTCAGAGAGTGTCACTATCTACAATTCGACTTGGGACAAAGAATCGCTGTGATTTATCATCGTGGCTCCAGAGGGAAGGGCAGTTCCCGGGGCTTCTGTCTGGTCTGGTCTATGACGATGGCTCTGTCTCTATAGGAAAAGAAATTAATTTAAGAGTGCCGCCAGCTGCTATGTGTATTCATCCCAATTATGTACTTGAGGACCACAGCATTAATGACAGACTGTCGCTGTGAGGCAGATTCAAGCCAGGACACCCTTTACACATGAGCCTCCCTACTCCTCCCGTCAAATGGCATGGTCATGCTGGCATTTGGGGCCCTTCTCTCTGTACCGACCACTCTCCGAAATCTGGCATTCCTTTCCCCCCAGTGTCCACTCAAGCTGACACATGGGCACAGATAAATTTAGTTAAGATTTGGAAGCGTGTGCACTGCCTATATTTATAACAGCACTCCAGTTTTCCTTCTCAGAGGTAATCAGCCAAGCCACATCTGATGGATCATGGATTTAAGAACTGATTTAGCCTGAAAACCAGTCAGGATATCACTTTTTTTTTTTTTTTAGTTTTAGTAAATGGCATAATCTTCTGCTTATCAGGAGTTAGTTTTTACTAGTTACACAAGGTAAATGCCCTATTCAACTGCTCATCACGTCATGTGTGGAAACACCAAGGTCTTTTAGACATCATCACAGATCATTCGTTACCACTTACCCTGGCTGGACTTGATTGATAGTAATTATTACATCTTCTGTACCCCTGACAGGTCAGTGCCACCACCTGGATTCTGCTTTAGAACGCTGTCATTGTCACTGACCCCAGGGAGCCAACTTTTGCAGCAACACCTGCTACAGTGAACTCCTGGCTCAGGGCACAGCCGCCACTGAGCTCTTCAAAGATGCAGGTACCCTGTGTCCATCTACCACCTTACAATTTCCATGTTGCCATGTTAGGACTTGTTCCCAGGAAATTAAATTTCAAGCCATGGAGGAAGGCTTCCAAAAACAGAAAATTCTTTTTCACTTAGCCTTGTTACATGCTCCACCCCGATTCCTCCAACAGTCTTGTCTGACATTTTCAAGCTCCAGCAGGACATGTGCAACCTGAGTGAATGTCAGTATTGAAGAGACAAATCCTGCAATTCTATCAGGAAATAGTTACTGTCTCCAGTATCAGGGACTGTATGTCTTGGATGTGGCTAGAAGCCTGGTTCTGTTTGTTAGCCTGGAAGTCACAATGATGCTCACACGTGAATCCTGGGGAAACCAGTATCTTCTCATGAAGCAGCATCTCAGTCTCCAGGTAAGGAGAGAACCTCTTAGTGATAGTCAGAAGAATGGTCCATTTTGGCTTTTCCAGGATTTTCAAGAGTCTTTCTGAATTCAAATTCCTCAGATTCATTCACCTACCTGTTTCTACCCAACTCTTGAGTTCTTTCTTACATGGGCCCTAATTTAGTGCATTTTTGCCCTTTAATTTCTTCTAATCTCATAATTAAATCCAAAGACTAATCTTCATCACTGTTTTCTTTGCATCGGCAAGACTTGAGCATCTCTGTAAACTTGCATGGAGGCCCTCTGGTTTTCACAGCCTGCCTGGAGTTCAGAGTTCTTGGCTTAAGCTTGAGTGTCTTGTTTTTCAAGGATTATAGGCTCTTTGTCAAAGGATCCAATCCCACATCTTGATAATTACTATCACCTCCACATGATTCAAGAGCTAGAGCAAGTCCACAGGCCAGAGCTTCCTCTTTTACCTGGTATTGACCTGAATCAGGGCAGGAAGAAGTGATGGCATTTGTGACGCTGTGGTGACCAGAACCTACATCACCTTGGGTAGCACCTACGCACTGCCTTTTTGTCTGACAGCCTCTGAGCAATCCAATTCCAGAATCCCACCCTGGGGACCTACGTTCTTAGGCCACTTCCATTGTAATCATCTTATTTTACTTTCACCCAGAACCAGAGCCTGAAACAAGATTTAGTCTCAAGTATTATTTGGGAGGTAATTTCAGGGGCAGGAGGAGGGAATAGAGGGAGACAGGGAGGAGGGAAAGGTGACAAAGTGCATGCTGTTGACCTGGCCACTGCGGTGGCAGATGGTACCCATTCCTATCGGGAGTCTTCTAAAGCCCATGAACGTTTTTCCTCTCCTATGATTGGAAGCAACTGGTTCCCTAACTCCCACTCTGTTTAATCATTCATT
>CAUYQV010038999.1:0-10971 GCA_963574575.1 Galagoides demidoff | reverse complement strand
TCCCCCTGGGTAGAGTGCCATGGCATCACAGCTCATAGCAACCTCCAACTCCTGGGCTCAAGCGAGTCTCCTGCCTCCGCCTCCCAAGTAGCTGGGACCACAGGCGCCCGCCACAACGCCTGGCCATTTTTTTTTTTTTTTTTGGTTGCAGCCATCATTGTTGTTTGGTGGGCACGGGCTGGGGATTTGAACCCGCCACCTTAGGTGTACGTGGCTGGCACCTTAGCCGATTGAGCCACAGGCGCCGAGCCGATAGTCTGGTTTTTTAAAGAGCTACTTTTAAAGGGTACTAGAGATTACCCAGGGAGAATTTATTAAACATTCAGCATGTGCCAGGAACTGTTCATGGTCTCTGGTTACAGCAGGGAACAAAGTATAAAAATACCTGCCTCTTTGGGGCTAAAGTTGTCATGGGGAGATGGAGAAGAAATAAGACAAACATTTGTGTGGTAGATCTGGGAAAAGCAGAGTGACATGGTCTTTTTTGATCTTTTTTAGAAACAGGGACTCTATTTCCTGGGCTGAAATGTAGTGCAATTATATAGCTTGCTATAATCTTGAATTCCTGGACTCAAACCATTATCTCACCTCAGCCTCCTGAGTAACTGGGACTTTAGGCATATCCCATCAGGGCTGGCTAGTTTTTTAATTTTTTGAGACTGGGTGGGGGGTCTCACTATGTCGCTCGGGCTGGTCTTCGAATTCCTGGTTTGAGGTGATCCTCCAGCCTCAGCCTCCCAGTGCTAGAATGACAGCCCTGAGCCACTGCTCTTGCCTAGGGCTTAATTTGAGTCTTCTATTCTCAATCTGTCTTCTATACTGGGATATTTTCAGCGGTTCATGCCTACCACAATCAGAGTTTTCCATAAGAAAGCTGGGAGGGCCAAAGGCTATGGATCTGCAGGTAGCTACAAAATAAATGGGATTCAAACACTTCTCCCACTACGAGTAAGTGTTTTATTGCAGGTTGCAGGAGCAAGTCCCCCAACTGGCCTCCCTACTTCTCAATTAGGCAGACTACCAGTGAGCCTGGTTAAAGTAAAAGTTAGCCTGGGGTGAGGGCTCGAACCTGCAATTCCAGCACTCTTGGAGGATCACTTGAAGCCAGGCATTCAAGACCAACCTGGGCAAGATAGATAGCCAGACCCCTGTCTCTATAAAAAATTTAAAAAGGAAAAGGCCCTGGTGGTTCCTGTGGCTCAGTGAGTAGGATGCTGGCCCCATATAGCGAGGCTAGAGGATTCAAACCTACCCCGGCCGAACTGTAACCAGAAAATAGCTGGGCTTTGTGGTGGGTTCCTATAGTCCCAGCTACTGGGGAGGCTGAGGCAAGAGAATCACTTAAGCTCAGGAGCTGGAGGTTGCTGTGAGCTGTGTGATGCCGCAGCACTCTACCAAGGGCGATAAAGTGAGACTCTTGTCTCCACACACACACACACACACACACACAAAAGGAAAAGGCCCAGACCTTGTTTGCTTACCTTTCTTGGCCTTGCCCTGTAATTGTGCCTGAAGCCTGTGAGGGGTGAAGTACTGCCCTTGTACAGTTCCTGAGAGGACAAACCCAGCCAGGGCTCTCCACCTAGGATTTCCCTTTCTCCCTGCTGGCTCTTGTCTGCTCTGGGCCTCTTCCTGAGGCACCCCCCTTCCCTCTCCCATGTCCTTTCTCAGGGCCCCAGCTCCAGCCCTCCCGTTCTTCCTCTGCCTTCTAGTCTCCCCTCTGACACAATTTTACGCCTCTATACAGCTTTGCAACTTACTGTGGATTTTTCATTAAAAAAAAAAAAAAATTTGTGGCTCGGTGCCTGTGGCTCAGTCGGCTAAGGCACCAGCTACTACACCTAAGGTGGCAGGTTCGAATCCCCAGCCCGGGCCCGCCAAACAACAATGATGACTGTAACCAAAAAATGGCCGGGCGTTGTGGTGGGAGCCTGTGGTCCCAGCTACTTGGGAGGCGGAGACAGGAGACTCACTTGAGCCCAGGAGTTGGAGGTTGCTATGAGCTGTGATGCCATGGCACTCTACCCAGGGGGATAGCTTGAGGCTCGGTCTCAAAAAAAAAAAAAAAAAAAAAAAAAACCTACATGCTCCTTGAAATAAATAAGTGGTTATGAAAACAATATTATAATGATTAGAATTCTAATTACACAATTATGATTACGATTATAATACTCACTGCCCCTCATTGCTCTTGTCATCTCCTAATGGGTCAGTCATTGCCCTTCTCAGCAGTTTCTAGTTACTGATCCACGGATGCTCTCCCAGAGTTATTGCTGTTTTAATTCCTGGCCATTTCAGTAAATGCAATGGTAATCCTTTCAATACCTCACCTCTTGGATACCTAAGCCAGGATTTGATGGGAACTAACTGCAAAGTCCATTGATGGTGTTCCTCAATGCCATTTCAAAAACGTCTCCTGCAGCCAGGGCTAAGCCGTTTTGCTACAGCCTGTTCTGAAAGCATTATGGAATAGGCATGAGATGGCTTTCTTGTCTCTGAGGTCAAGACAAAAGGAATTTCTAATGCAATTAGTAGTCCATAAATCCTAACATAAGAAAAAAAAAGAGCCACATATATTTAGCATGAAGAGGGGTTACAAGGAATTATTGTAACACAGTCTTTTTCACGGTGTCAGAAGTGAAGCTCAGAAATAATCAACAACTTTGTCCAGATAAATGTTCTCAATCTCAGCACTATTGCCATTTGGAGAAAGAGAATTCTGTGATGTAGAAGTTGTCCTGTGCATTACAGGATGCTTATCCTCTTGACTGGGCTTTATCCACTAAAAACCAATAACACACCCCTCTTCTGTGTGTGGCAAACAAAAATGTATCGGTCATTGCCAGATGTGAGGGGGAGGGGTAAATAACTGCCATATATTGAGAAGCACAGGTCTAGAAACTGATAGTGCAATGACCAACATGATGTTTTAGCTATTTTACTGCTAGGAACTGATATGTATCTTATAAAAAAAATCATTTCCTGCTCATAAAGGAAAAGAAATTACATGCTCTTGGATGTACAGATACAGAGACTAGGTATTTCTAGAAACGCTCCTATGGTGCAGGTCTCTAAAAACAGCTCCTGGCACTCTGCCGTAGCCCAAGGGCTGATGCTCAAAACCTTTACTGGAGTCCTAGAGCCAAAATATGGGTATGTTGACTAAATAAACAACAAAACAGCATCTTTAAAATAATTTTTAGAGCCTTGTACACTCAGTTCAATGACAAGTCAGATTGTCCCCGGGAATTAAAAAAATATATTTCCTGTTGGTAGCGAAGCAGAACAGGAAAGAATCACCCAGGAAAACGCAATGACCAGACGGTTCCGTCCAGCCCAAATAAACACTTTTCTTTCCTCTCCTTTTCTAAAACAAACACAACTCCACCAAAAGTTTATCTTTCCCTCATTTGGAATTCTATTGTGGTGCTCGCATCACACAGAAGAAGTGAAACGTTCGCGGACAAGCCTGCCTCAGTCGGGGAAACATCAGGCATTGATTACAAACGAATTCCAAATAATTAGTGAAGGAGATCATGAAATGTTCAGAGAGGGGAAAAAAAGGGCTAAATTTCAAACAGAAGGGGGTCTGAGCCATTAATGGGTAATCTGCACGACTTTTGTTAATCCCCCGGGGCTCCTGTTACAGGTGGTTCATATTTCTAAGCAGTGAAGTATGCAAGATGAATGGAAAATTTCTCCTTAACATTTTCCACTACCCAGCCTCAGTATGAAAAGCCCTGTACCAGACCGGGCAGCTGGTTTATTATAACTTCTAATTCAGAGACATGTCACCATTCAGCTATTCCCACCCCTTGCTACTCACCAGAGATTTTCCTTTCTACATTTCCCTAGTGTAGAATTTCTTTTAGAGAAAGTGCACAGCCATTTTTTTAATATATATTAGAAAATGTTATTCAGGTTTGAAAATACTGGAGCGCTGGAGTCAACGTTTATATATATTACGATATACTAGGTGTGGGAAGGAGATTTCATATTTTAAGAGAAAAAAAGTTATGTATGTTTTGCATATGAAATGGTTCTAATCTCTGCCAATGATTGCAGTAGAGATGAGTTAGAAAAGCACAGATTACTTTTCATAGAAATATCACTGGAGTGAAAAGTACCCCCCAAAAGTGTGTAGTAAAAATGTTTTGAATTCATTCACATAAATATTGTAAAATAATAATTTAGAGGAGGTAGAGTCACGAATGTGCAATGATACAGAAAACCAACAGCAGAAACAAACCAAAACAAGGGGTGCCTTGCTTAGCCTTGAACTAGAGAAAGTAAATGCTACTGGTAATTTTATGTTTCATAGTTAAATTATGCTCATGGGTATTCCTATGAGCTCTTTATACACAGTTTTGAATCTAGTCAAGCTGCTCTTATTTCATTAAAATGCTAGCTTTCCCCTCCACTCCCCATGCTTTTTTATTTCTGGTTATTCTTGTCCAGAAGGCATACCACTCCTTCCAATGCAAGTTTTCTAAACATCTTTCCTGATATTAAATAATCACAATGTGTTTGTCAGTTTCTCAATGTATGTTTAGATCTACAGATCTGCTTGGTCCTCTGGAGATCTGAGTGGAGTATAGCTCTAGCCCTAGACCTGGAACCCTCAGAGGATCCCTCAAGGAGGTGAATGCAAATAGGGTTTTAGGGACATCCAGAGTATTTTATAGGAGCAGAAGAATAAAAGTGACATTAATGTGTCTGCTTCTTAGTTGTCTGCCTTTTTTCTTTCTTTTTCTCATTTTTTTTTTCTTTTTTTGGTAACATCAACTTTGAGCTATTCAAACTTTTCATTAAGATGTGGAAAATGTAGGGAGAGCTTCCTGAAATGCTGGGAACCATGACTGTGGTGGCAATTTGCTTCTGAACCGTTTTCCCCACCTCCATTCTCTGTCTAAGATCCACTCTCTGTCTAAGATCCACTCTCCCGGTCACCACCAGAATTCTTTTGCTGATATACAAAATCATATTATGTCGCTCCTTTGCCTTATGAATTTCAATTGGTTCTCCTTTACATCCAGGATAAAATACCAACTCCTGACCATGGCTGGCAACTAAACTTCATTGTTTGACTTCTGCTCACTCTAACTGCCTTGCATTCTACAAATCCCAAGCTTTTTATACTCACGGGTCCCAGTGATACTTGCAGTTCCTCAAAAAGTATCCTGATATTTCTCATATGTCTGTAATAGTAGCTAATGCTACTTTAAGTACTTTATGTAGATTAATTCATTCAATTCCCGGGCAAGTCTTTGAAGTAAATACTATTATCCCCAGTTAGGATTTTTTGATTTTGCTTTTGTTGTTAGAAATGAGGATTCTGAGAGAGGGTAGCTGAGTGATGATCTTGCAGAAGATCATGCAGACAGTGGTGTCTGACAGGGCCCAGGATTTGAATCCAGATAGTCTGGTCCAGAGCTGGTGCTTTTTCCTCTTCCTTCCACTCATGACTGTCTGATGCAGATGACTTCACTCATTAAAGTGTTTTAATGTTTCCTTAAACTCTGTTTTGACCCCCCCCAGACCAAGTTAATTACTAAATCCTCTGGATTGCAGCTCTCCCAAAATATTCATCAAGCATTACAACTATACGACTATTGTATGCATATTGCAATTAATTATTTACATAATTTTTCTTAACTTCAGACTAGACTCTAGGTATCACGTGTCTTTTTAACTCAATCCATAGTGCTGTGTTTTACTTAAGGAATAAATAAGGAGCTACATGAATGTATCTTCATTTGGTTATTAGTGCACACATAGTCTTTGGCTAAATTCAAAGCCATTGTTAACCTTGTAGAGTATCTTCATCATAGGATGATAGATAATTTTAATTATTTTTGTTCTTTTGGCTTATTTGCATGCAATCACAGTTTTTCTTTAAGAAGAAAAATTAACCATGGATTATTTAGATTTTTTTAAATTTTGAAGATCTAAACTATTAAATCTTTATGCATATAAAACATCATCTGAAGTTAAGAAAGATTATCTTTATCTTTAAAAGTTATTTTAACCAAGATGTGCAAAATACTAATATGCAAATTAACTATGCCAAAGTATTTAACTTTATACCATACTAAATGAAATATCATATTGCATAGAAGTTATGCTTTTACTTTCTACATTAGCCCATCCAGTTAAGAGTGAAGTAATAGTGCAGTTGAATTTCCCAGGTAATTGCAACTTGGTGGACATAACTTTGAAAAGTACTAACTTTGAGTTATGATGCTAGCAGCTTCCACGATGGTTCCCTGTTTCATCTTGCCCACTGCGGGTGATTTTAGGATAAATATTTTCTGGCCTAAAATGTATACAGCTTCATAGATCAAAGTCAACCCTTTGAACTGCATCCAGAAACACCCTGGTAGCCAGTGCATGCCGTAGTGCACACACGTTAATATGATCCATCTGCCCCGAGACCCTTCCACGTGCAAGCTGCCACTGCATTTTGTAGTAGCTGAAAGGGTCTAGTGGTTTGTAGATAACCCCACTGTACTACATTTTTATAGTCTCTGGAAAGCACAGAAATTATAGATGATGCAATTCCAAATAAAAATAGAAGTCGTAATGTGTAGGTAAGTAGTTAAAGAAGAGCTATTCTGGGTTTTTGTTAATACGTTGATTTGCACGTGCTGTAGGATGTAAGATGAAGTATATTAGGCATGGGCCTGTACACCAAAAAAAGGTTCACAGTACAGGAAATTGCATTTCTTTCTTGAGCAAAATGTTTGACACTTTGTAAATGTTATGTTCCAAAATAGTTGATATTCACCACAGATATTTAGCTGTGGAAGTTAAATATTATGACATTTCTAAGCTAATAAAAGCTAAATTATTACTTTTTTTAGTAGATATCACCAGCACAGTACATGAGTGTTTAGAAATCAATTAAAAGTAAAATGTAACTCAGGATCCCAGCGCTCTCCCCCAGAGAATTTATTTGGCATTACATAATATATTATTTCCATTCAAAAAGTTGTATTGAATTTAACTTAAGCAGAATATTTTTTAAATGGAAAAGGCCACACATATAAGGAAATTCTTAAAAAGAAAAGACTTCATTTTTTGCAGAAGTTCCTCCAGTAAAATTTCCCTTACCTCTTCCCCCTTCTCCTTACCATGCTTCTAAAGGGGATTCCTGACCCTGCCTGGTGGAGAAGACAATGCTAATACTATTCTATAACTTTAAATAAGCGGACATAAATCAAGGCTCAAAAGCAAAATTAAGAAAAAGAAAAGGACGATACATTTTTATTGGCTTTCAAAAAGGCAGTAAAGAAAACCTTTTAAATTTAATGCTTTTAAAAAGTTATCATATTTTGAAATAATCATTGAAGAAGAATAAAGGACTTCCAGGGAGCTGACTAGAACCCAGGGGCGTTTCAAGCCCTGTCAGACTTTTCTTAAACTTTCCCTGCCTCCACTTTGCTCAACCACTTACCCTCCATTGCTTGAGACAATGTTAACAACTGAAGTCCTCCTGGGAAACCAATTAAAGGGAAAAGGGACTTGATCACCCAAGGGCAGGAAGTAGCATGGTCAAAGAGAGTTCCTGACATTGAGTGTGCCCTGGGGACTCAGCACCAATATGGCCTTGGCTTTCACTCTAATGCTTCTTAAGTGAATCCTTTCTTTTCAATTGCAATTCCAATTCAAGTCCTGAGGTAGGATGAAAGAAACTCTTAAGTCTCTAACACTGTATGCATCTCAAGTTCATGGAAAAGGAGTGTTTCTCAAGTTCAGTAAGGATCATATTTACTGGAGTGAGACCATTTTCTTGCTGCTGTTGTTATGTCTAGAATACCATTCCCTTTCTCTTCCTCCTAGTGAACTTCTGTGTATTCTTTACGCTTCACTTAAACATAGCCTCTTCTGTAAATCTTTCCTACATTTTCTCAGGCCCTGGTAACCACTCTCTCCATTGGGTTTGTGTTCAGTGTGGAAACTCTCAATACTCAGATACAGTTGCATAGGTGTCTGTTCATTTCCCTCAAGTGTGCAATTCGAAAGCAGAGTGATCTCTTATCCATGCATCTTCAGCACCTGTATGGGTGGGAATAGAAGCTCATTTGATAACCTTTTAGATTATATTTATCTGTGTAGAAAAAAATATGCTGATTCACCATGGTAATCTGTGTTTGTGAACCAATTCTCAAGGATTTTTCATAGTTGGAAAATGTTGAGGAAGGACAAACATTTGTACCATTAACAGTATATTCTACTGTGTGATGTTCAATTGATAAACTTGACTTCAGGACCATGCTGTGTCATTTTGGAGGTGGAGGGCAATACCCTCGTTTCATAGTACAACTGGATCATATAGAATGTGCATACAAATTGTGATAACAAAAAATTCAAGGCAGTTCCTTAATAGTGTAATACAAGTATGGTCAAGCCACATGTGTCCCAGTACACCTCAAAACTATTTTAATAGAATCTTGTTTCTTTAGCTGGTCCCTTGTCTGAGAACTCTAGCAACTTTGAACCAGTTGTAGCCAGTGGCTGATTCCTCTGCATCCTCACCTGAGGCTCTCTGGGTCTCATGTGTGTTTAGGGTCCTTGTCATTTGTTCTGTCCCAGCTGATGCCATTGTGACTGCTTCTGTGGGCTCCAGTCAGCTTCCCATTTTCCTGTTGGTGTCAGATGGACTCAGAGTTGCAGCCTCTGCAACTGGGATATGCAGGGGGTTAACGTGTAGGGGACAAACCTTTGCCCAGTGAGAGACAAAAGATATTGAAAAAAAATTATCTTCTTTCTTCCCCTTGGAAGGTCTGTCCTGGGATTCAGGACAGTTCTTATTCTTGTGTTCTATCTAAAGCCAATTTTTTTATCAAAGAGTTAGTGTTGCTTGACATCAGCAGGGCCAGCTAGGTCACGCCCCTTTTATGTTTGCTCTCTTTCCTTCCCTCCTTCTTTCCCATTTCCCTCTGTTTCTGCTTCCCTGGGAATGCACTCCCTAAGAAGTAGTAATGAATAATATTTTGCCCCAGATTTTTTTTCTAAGGAATTTGGACTAAGGAATAAATATTTATTAAATACTTACCAGAAACTAGTGCTAAGTGCTTGAGGGGTATAGAATAAATAAGGCACAATCTCTACTCTTAAGGAAAAGATGATCAGGTGATGAACTAGCATAGCTTGACATAAGTACATACAAAATCATAATGTAACACAGTTGTAATAGCTTATTGGCTTCCAGAGAGCAAGAATATTTTAAAGAACAATCCATGTGGGCACTCTGTGGTATCTGGGTCCTAATATGGGATTCCTCAACCTTTATTTTCCCCCTTCCTCTCTGCAGAGCTATACTTTTTGATCCAACTGCCTAAAAGTGCAATGGCACTTTTTTTCCTAAATCAAAAATTCAATTTTTTTTTAAAATAAAAAGGATTATTTCCAGAGAGACAGGGAGCAAGAAAACCTGTGTCCATGCCCTAGAATTTTGGTGTTTTCTCAGAAAATTTGTTAAAAATTTCTCAAAAACAGACTTCTGTCTATAAATTCCACATGTTAAATATAAACAAGGCTATGTAGGTAAATCAGCCACTATGGGACTTCCTAAGTCTTAACGGTGTTCTTATTTCATCACCTTGTTTAACGGCATTGGTGGAACTCTCAGCTTCCTCTGGAAACTTCAGAGGTCTCCTCTATGGGGAAATCCAAGATGTTTATCTTACAGCTTTTTATGGTCTTCCAGGAATCCTCACTGCGTCTTAGTTTTTCATTTCCTAGAGCATCTTGTCATTATTTGGCTGGCTGAGGACGAGATCACCTCTAATAACCCTAAAATTTCTCTTACCTTCCACACCCAGCCAACATACCCAGAATGAACGATCATCTGCACATGTTTGGAATGGATTCTAATTCCAGCACATGGCCTATAAATTCCATTACTATTCTCACTTCCCTTTGGCAAATGCTGATTGGCCACCAGAGTGTCATTACAGTACTAGGGTAGCCCCGGGATTACACCCAGGGCAACAGGGTCTACCTGTTATGTTAGCCTCAGGTTGGTTATTGTTTTAAAATTTCACTTGCACTGGCTTTGGTAAAAGGACTCATATTGCTAGCTGAAGAAAAAATTCATACAAAATCATAATGTAACACACAGAGAAGCAATTAAAATATTATCTCATATTTTTCATAGATAAGAAGCTATTTAAGAACAGAGGGAAACTGAAACAAGGGTGTAAGACTTGGTTCTACTCTTTTTTTTTTTTTTTTTTTGAGACGGAGCCTCAAGCTATCCCCCTGGGTAGAGTGCCATGGCATCACAGCTCATAGCAACCTCCAACTCCTGGGCTCAAGTGAGCCTCCTGCCTCCGCCTCCCAAGTAGCCGGGACCACAGACGCCCACCACAACGCCCGGCCATTTTTTGGTTGCAGCCATCATTGTTGTTTGGTGGGCCCGGGCTGGGGATTCGAACGCGCCACCTTAGGTGTATGTGGCTGGCGCCTTAGCCAATTGAGCCACAGGCGCCAAGCCTCTACTCTTAAATGACTTTTGGTTTACTTATCAGACACAACTCACACTTTTACTTAGAAATTTATTCTCGTTCTGTTGTTGTCATTATTGTTATTTGCTACAGAGTACTGCTTTACTAGGAGCCTAAATTGTTGCTTTTTAAAGGTGTGTTTACCTCTTGAGGGTAGGACACAATTATAAGAGGGACTTTACTTAACAAACACAATCAGTGTAACCTAATTCTTTGTACCCTCAATGAACCCCAAACAATAAAAAAATGAAAAATTAAAAATTAAAAAACAAAAATAATAAAGATGTGTTTTACAATGTGCTTTTTTTTCTCCCTTTGCCATTGAAAAAAGCATTAGAGCTTCTGAATGGGAGAAAAGGAACAATCATGCAGGTAGGTCTTCCCTGGAAGGTTCCTGCATTAGGTTAATTCCATCTTCCCTCAGAGATTTGGAAAGGAGAGTTAACCTATGATTTAATTC
>CAUYQV010038995.1:0-20796 GCA_963574575.1 Galagoides demidoff | reverse complement strand
TGGATCTCCCTCTGTCTTTTCTCTCATAGATTCCGATAAAGGAAAAGATGGAAATAGCAAAGGCAGAAGACAACAAAATTATGGATTTTTTGAATCCATTAATTGAACTTTATTTGATTCAATAATTGAGTAAAATGGAATGTTCTGTAACAAATTTATGTCAATGAATTTAGCAACTTAAGTAAATGGACACATTTCTTAAATTATCAAAGCTAACTCTAGAAAAAAGTAAATAATCTGAATTATCGTCTATGTTCTAAAGTTTTGTCTTATTTTATTTAATATTTTACCTTTTCTCTCTCTTTTTTACATTTATATTATTTCTATTGATATATATTCAAGTTCACATGTCCTTTCCCCTGTTATGTGCAGTCCACTTATTTGCTCATTGAAGAAATTTCTTATCTCTCATATCATCTTGTTCTTTTATTTCTCTGCTGAAATAATCCCACCTGTTTATGGGTTTTTGCCAATGGCTTTCCCTATCACAATACCCTTGGTTATCATGTTATTTTCCTTCATATGTGCTACATGCAATATCTGCATAAATATATTTACCTCTATAAAACAAGGCACTAGTTTTCCATCCTTCAATATCCTAGCCCTTAAAATCTATTTTTATTGTGATCAGGAAGAGAGGAATTCATAGGACAACTCTTATGGATCCAGAAAAAAATTATGCTGCCACTTAAAGCAGGGCCTACATCTATCTCTTGATGTAAAGACACTGGGCCCCCAGCTTCAGCTGCTACATTCATCAGATGAAATAGTAATCTTAGCTCAAGGAGTTTACTCTTGCCTTCAAAAATTGCATGTGTGTTTGTCTGTTAATGAAAATTAAGTGAGTATGTAAAGCCATGCCTGTAAATTCACTGGGTGAGGTAATATTCTGTCCTTCAGACTTTAGGATGAAGTATGTATTACTATGGGGATTAAAATAGTATTGAGTAACTCTATTCTTTTTTAAATTTTTTTGAGAGAGAGAATCTCACTCTGTTACCCAAGCTAGAGTGCCATGACTTCAGCCTTAGCTCATTATCAATACCCAAACACCTGGGTTAAGTGATCCTCCTGCCTCAGCCTCCCAACTAACTGAGACTACAGGCACCCACTGTAACACCTGGCTAATTTTTCTATTTTTAGTAGACACAGAATCTCACTCTTGCTCAGACTGGTCTTGAATTCCTGAGTTCAAAGAACCTTTCCACTCCTGGCCTCTCAGAGTTCTAGGATTATAGTTGTGAGCCACTGCACCCTACCAAGGACTCTATTTTTAATATTTGCCTAAATTTCCAAGGCAGTCAAATTGTGAGACAAAAAAGACTATTGTGTTCACTGATAGTTACAGCTCTGTCAAGCTAGGAAGGAGAAAGGAAGTTAAATGACCAGAAGAAGATTATATTTTAAGATCAAATTGGAAGAGTGAGAAAATGGGAAATTAGTCAAATTTATATAATTGGTCCAGATTATCCACTTCACAAAAGAGACACTCACTTTTTGAAAGTTCTTTCTTCCTTCTTTTTTTGTTTCCTTTTTTCTTTTTTGTTCTTTTTTTCTTCTTTCTAATTATCCTTCTTCTTAAATAATAACACATGTACTAGGTCCCTCTGCAAAACTTTAAAAGCTATTATCATGTTTCAAATTGATTCACTGAACAAATCACATGCAAAAAAGATAAATCATTTCTGGATAGTAACTGAGTAATACTAAACCAAAAGTGAGCTCCAATCTTAACTCATAATCTTTGTTTTAGTTTTAGGAGTTATATATTGTGTTATACTTTGGGGCTTCCTCCAGTAAGTTACCCATTGAGACTTCCTCATATACTAGTTTACTGTCTATTTTCCCCAGCTATTTAAAGGTATAATTGACAAATAGAATTGTATACCTGTGTTTAATCTATGTAACGTGATGTTTTGATATGTGTGTATATTACAAAATGGTTACCATAATCAAACTACTCACGTATCCATTACCTCACAGTTATGCGTGTTTTTGAGTGTGTGTGTGAGAGAGTGAATGATGAGCATGTATAAAATTTACTCTCTTAGCAAACTTCAAGTATATAATTTAGTAATATTAGCTATATTCACCAGACTGTACATTAGGTCTCCAGAGCTTGTTCATTCTGATGATAGAAATTTTACACTCTTTGTCCAATATCTCACCAAATCACAAGCCCCAGCCCCTGGCAACCACCATTCTCTCTGCTACTGTGATTTCTAACACTTTTGATTCCACATGTAAATGAAATCATGCAGGCGGAGTATTTATCGTTCTGTGCCTGGCTTATTTCACTTAATGTGTCTTCCAGATTCATCCAGATGGTCACAAAGGGCAGGATTTCCCTCTTTCTCACAGTTGAATCATGTTCCATTTTGTGCGTGTGTGTGCAGACACATAACACACATACACACATGCACAGATGCCACATTTTCTTTATCTATTTATGAATCCATAAACACTTAAGTGATTCCATATCTTGGTTGTTATGAATAATGTTACAGTGAACATAGGAATGAAGATATTTCTTTAAGATACGATTTGTTCCTTTGAATATATACTGAAAATGGAATTTCTGGATAATACGGTAGCTCTATTTTTCTATGTTTAGTTTTTCAAGAAACCTCTCTTCTGTTTTTCATAACATCTGGGTCACTTTACATTAGATCCCTTTTCTCTGCATCCAGCCAATCTTTCATCTTTTTTGACAATAGCCACTCTAACTGGTGCAAGGTGATATCTTCTTATGATTTTGATTGGTGATGTTAGATATTCTTTCATATACATGTGGGACATTTGCATGTCTTTGTTTTTGAGAAATGTCTGTTTGGATTTATTGTCCATTAGTAATCATTTTTTGTTGTTGTTAAGTTGTTGAGTTTGGATATCAATCCTTTGTAAGATGTATGGTGTCCAAATAGTTTCTGTAATTCCTTAGGATGTCTCTTCATACTGGTTATTATTTGCTCTACTCTAACAAAGCTTTTTAGTTTTATGTAATTCCATTTGTCTATCTTTGCTTGTGTTGCCCAGGTTTCGAGGTCAGGTCAGAAAAAATCATTGCCCAGACCAATGTTGTAGGGCTTTATTTCTATGTTTTCTCCTAGGTTTTTTTTTTTTTTTTTTTTTACATGTTTAGGTCTGGCATTTAAGTCTTTAATCTAATTTGAGTTGATTTTTGTATGTGATATGAGATAATGCTTTAATCTTATTCTTCTGCATGTGAATATCAGCTTTCCCCAGCATCATGTATTAAAGAGACTCTCCTTTTTTTTTTTTTTTTTTTTTTTTTAATGGAGACAGAGTCTCACTTTGTGACACTCAGTAGAGTACTGTTGAATCATAGCTCACAGCAACCTCCACCAACCCCTGGGTCCTTGGGTTTAAGTGATTCTCTAGTCTCAACCTCCCAAGTAGCTGGGATTATAGGTGCCTGCCAGAACGCCCAGCAAGGTTGGGCAGAGACGGGGTCTCACTCTGGCTCTCACTCTGGTGCATGCTGGTCTCGAACCTTTGAGCACAGGTGATCCACCCACCTTGGCCTCCCACAGAGCTGGGACAACAGGTGTGAGCCACCACACCCAGCCTAAAGAGACTCTCCTTTCCCCACTGCTAGCTAACATCATGTGACCAAAAATATTTGGTTTACTTCTGAGCTTTCTGTTTTGGTTTATTGGTTTACAAGGGTATTTATGCCTGTATCATACTGTTTTGATTACCATAACTTTGTAGAACATTTTAAAATCAAGCAAGGCAAGGCTTCCAGCTTTGTTCTTTCATAAGATTTCTCTGGCTATTGAGCCTCTTTTATAGTTTCTTTCTTTCTTTTTTTTTTAATTGAATGGTAACTATGTACATTAATGCACCTCTTTTATAGTTTCATGCTGGCTCATGTTGAAAGTTCCTAACTTCTCTTCGTTTTTTCTTTCTTACTATCTTTCCTTTTTTCATTATTCATTTTGGAGAAATTCTGAAACTAGAAAAGTTAAAGTTTTTTGTTTAGTAGTCCAAGACATACCTGAGAAGTCATTCACCTGCTGACTGAGACTTTTCAACTAGGGAGGTCATGACCTCTAGCAAATGCTCTGCAGTGCAGATTCACTGTGGTCTTACTATGAGCATTCAAACCTCTGCCAAGCATTTCTTAGCTCTAGAAAACTTTCAAAAATTGAACTTTGAAACAAAGATCAATGACATGTTTTAATAAGTACTCTTAAGAGACTGCCTGAAATTTATTAGTTATTTTAAATTGAAATATATTTTTGACCTTTTTGTTCTAAAAGTATTGTCCTCTCAGACACATCTCTGAGACATGATACTTGGCAAAAAAAAAAAAAAAATCCCTGATTTATGAATTTATTTTCTTTTCAAATTCTTTTTAACTTTTTGTTCTGAGATGCAAAAAGCTGAACAATGACATGAAATAATATGTTGCTCCCTAGAGAATTACTCATTATCCATTAGACATTTATCAAGTACTATTAAGCATTAAAAAATTGCAAAAAGCATAACTAGTTAGTGACAAAAGCACTCATATAATTAGTAGAATGAGTATAATGACTTGAAAAAAATTCTTGACGAAAAGAAAGGTGAAAGTCTTTATGAAAATGTAAAAGACTGAAAAGAGTATAATTACTTTATTTATTCTCCCAAACATCTTGTTTTGAATGGAGTGGTGGTTAAAATAAATTTAAATTGCAGCATATTCAAATACTGATTTATCAAAGTGTCAGCTTCTAGACACTGACAGTCTTTGTAATACAAAATGTCTGGGATAGGAGAACACTGGTTTTTGGAGTGAATATTCTTTAGCTATAAGCTTGAATTATGTTAGGAATAATGCAGGAAGTTTGTGTAGTAGGCTAGGATGAAAAAGTAAGTCAATAAAGGTACCAGATGATAAAACATAAAGGGGAAAAAACCCTGTTATTGAAGATGTAGCAATGCTCTCAAAAAATAGGTTTAGAGATTCTACTTTTCTTTGTTCTCCAAGGTAGCCTTTGAGACATCCTGTGTAAGTTGACCTTTTTGTGTTGTGACATTTTACAATGACATGACTAAGTTAATTTAATATATGAAAATATTTTTTTCTTAGGAGCTTAAAATTTCATGGGGATTTTCTCTTTTTTTACATAGTTTTACAAATGCATATTACCAATCAAAGAAAGAAACAAACGAAAATTGTATATAGTTTCAGATGACTTGGGGCAACATGACATTTACTTTGTATAATCATATTCTAGGGGAAAAACTCAGGTTTGGAGACAGATTTTTTTTTTCATTTTTTAAATTTTGGAACAAGTTGAATGCCATCATGTGTATATATCATACAGTGATGAAGTTTGAGCTTTTAGTGTACTCTTCACCAAATAATGTACATTACACAAATAATGTACCCCATAGGTAACTCCTCATCCTTCACCATCTCCCTTTCCCCACTCTGAAGCATCCAATGTCCATAATACCACTCTGAGCCCTAGAAGCCATAGTTTAGCTCATCACATACAAGTGAGGACATGCAATCTTATTTGTTCATGAGTTTCTTCAGTTAGGATACTGGCCTCCACTTCCATTCAAGTTGCTGGAATAGATGTTATTTTACTCTTTCTTATTGCTGAGTAGGCCTGTATGCACATGCATACACATTTTAAGAAAGGAAAAAACTATTAAAATTGTAATACTCAATATATACTGATAACGTTTGTTATCTGTGTGTGTGTGTGCTTGCGTGTATATCATATTTTCATTGTCACTCATTGGTTGATGGGCACATAGGTAGATTCCACATCTTTGCAATTGTGAATTGTGCTATAACAAACATACGAATGCAGGTTTTGTTTTGTTTTTTATATAATGATTTCTTTTCTTTTGAGTAGATACCCAGTAGTGGGATTGCAGGACCAAATGGCAGATCTACTTTCAGTTCTTTAAGAAATCTCCAATACTGATCTCCAGAGAGGTTTTACTAAATTACATCCCACCAACAGTGTATAAATGCCCCTTTCTCACCACATTTGTGCCAACTATTCTTTTTGGACCTTTTGATAATGGTCATTATTAATGGAGTTACTAATCAGAGTAAGATGGTTTCTCACTGTGGTTTTAATTTGCATTTCCCTGGTGATTAGCAATATTGAACATGCTGGCCATTTGCATCTCTTCTTTTGAAAAATTTTTCTTGCCATTTGCTTTTTTTTGAGTCTCAAGCTGTTACCCTGGGTAGAGTGCCATGGTGTATTAACTCACAGCATCCTCAAATTCTTAGGGCCA
Source organism: Galagoides demidoff (assembly GCA_963574575.1). Lineage (NCBI taxonomy): Eukaryota > Metazoa > Chordata > Mammalia > Primates > Galagidae > Galagoides > Galagoides demidoff. The sequence goes on along the minus strand of CAUYQV010038995.1, from coordinate 14,523 downwards.
GAGGATTCTCTAGCCTCAGGTTTTTTTTTTTTTATTTTTCATAGAGACAGGTCTTGCTTTTTGTTCCAGCTGGTCTCAAACTCATGAGCTCAAGCAATCCACTTGCCTCAGCCTCCCATAGGACTAGGATTACAGGCATAAACCACTGTGCCTGGCCATTTGCTCTTTTTTTAATGGGGTAACTTTTTTTTTCTTGCTGATTTGTTTGAGCTCCTTGTAAATTATGAGTACTAGTCCTTTGTCAGACACACATTATAGTTCAAGAATATTTTTTCCCATTCTGTAGGTTATCTATTCACTCATTTCATTTTTTTACTATGTAGAAGCTTTTCTGTTTAACTCTCATTTGTCTATTTTTGCTTTTGTTGCATTGCTTTTGGGGTCTTAATTATAAAGCATGTTTGGTTTAAACATTGCTTTCTTTATTATTCCCTGTGTACTATTTCTCAAATTGCCTATGATTGAGTCAGTTAAAATGGAGATGGTGATATCTATGTTTCAGGGTTGTATTAATAGCTGAAGGTGACAGCATAGAGGAGAGTGCCTGAGAAAACAAGAGGAAAATAAGATGGTCTCAATGTAGTTCGTTTCTACCTTCACTGCATTTATGTGGCTCATGATTTTTCATTTATAGAAGTCCTTTAGAGCAGAGCTTCCCAGAACTGGAGAAATATTTCTTTTTTAAGAAGAGGAAGAAATTCAAGAAGCACAAATGTAAGAATAAAAGCTTATTCAAGGTTAAATGTCATTTAATTTTGAATTTTTACTATAAAAAATGTCTATAAAAATGATGTTCAATAGGTAATGAAATTTTATCCAGATATGGATGATTTATTTATTTATTAATTGACTGATCTTTTGAGACAGAGTCTCACTTTGTCACCCTGGGTAGAGTGCCATGGCATCATAACTCACAGCAACCTCCAACTCTTGGGCTCAAGCGATTCTCTTGCCTCAGCCTCCCAAGTAGCGGGGACTATAGGCACCCACCACAACACTCCTATTTTTTAGAGACAAGTTCTTGCTCTTGCTCTGGTTGGTCTCAAACTCATGAGTTCAGGCAATCCACACACCTCAGTCTCCCAGAGTGCTAGGATTACAGGTGTGAGCCACTGTGCTGACCCCCTAGACATGGCTGCTTTAAGTAAGCAAAATAACCATCATTGAGGGGGTTGAATAGAGGTGATAAGCATTCACCTCCTCCACAAAGAAGGTTTGGTATAACAAGTTAGGTAACCAGGTGCTGAATAGAGTATCTATGGCAGAACACTGGAATTCAGCAAGGAAGTAATGATGGTCTCTAAGGCATGGAAATGTGGGATGGCAGCAAAGGGAAGAAAGCAAAACACCCAGTGAGGATCAGCTTGGGATGAGAGACTTCCCATTGCAAGGAAATGTAAGCAGGAGACCCCCAGCACCCACATTCCTCCCACAAACCCCTGCAATCCTGGCTTTAGGAGAGCCACATAGTCCTCTTAGGTCCCGAGTGATATATGACTACAAAGTCCCAGAGGGAGAACTCATGCTGGCTCCTCCCCAACCCCCCCAACCCCCGCCTCAGGACTAAGGCTGCTGAAGCATAGTGCCATTTTGGGAAAGAAGCCACTACTGGAATACATTCTGCCCATAGGCCAAATAATCCCTGTGTCTCCACATCCCTGCAGTTGCACTGTCATCCCACCACATCCACATAGAAGGCTGCAGGGCCATAACCCTGCTGGACCCACAGTGTAGCCATTAACTCTGCACCTGAGCCCATGCAGCACCTAGAACCCTGAAAAACATGTGGCTCAGTATGACAGGGAGGCCATTCAAAGACAGAGAACTAACAATTTGACAACTGATAGCCCAATGCCTGCCTCCACCAGCAACCTGGCCACCTCCAGCAATGGACCTGTCACATGCACTTGAGGACCAATTCATCTGGCACCAGTGACCCCAACCACACAAGCACCAGAGTTGCTGTATGTCTATGCTGCCCCACTGAGGGTCTGATGTTCAATCCACCAAGGGACCACTGCCACAGCAACCTTGACTTCTCTAGCAGTGAAGCAACTGAATGCCCATGTGCCCACCCAAGGGCACCAGGACCAATCTGGCTGCAGCCTATTGCTACAGCTGCCCTTACCCACTCCAGGAGTAGAGATGCTGAGTGTCGCTCCTAGTGTCCTGTCACCACCTTGCCTGGGGCTCAGCATTGCCAATCCCCACACCCATTACAACAATAGAGCAGTTGAGTATCTGCATAGCTCCTAAACAGGTCCAAAACCCAGCATGCCCAAGGTCTACCACTGCTGGTAACTAACTCTGTTCAAACCAATAGCAGAGTTATGCCCACCCACCCACCAATAATAAGGACCCAAGTCCTAGCCTGGGGCCCAGTGCCACTAGTGACCTCACCAAGGTATATGGTGGAGTCACTATGTGTTCATGTGTTACCCGAGGGACTCAAGGACCAAGGTGCTTGGTGGCCCACTTATCTAGCAAAGCCACTCCATAGCCACCACAAACACCTTCAGCCTAAACCAGCGAGGCACTCACAGAAATCACAGATACTGAATATAGCCAAAAGAATCACATGGATCCACACTGCTGGGCTCACCCAGAACCAAAGCCAAATCACCCCGCTCAACTGACACTACAAAATACACAAAATATCTTAAAAGTTACTCCAAAAATTAGAATAAGTGACTTTTCCATTAGACATATAGATATCAACATAGGGACATACAAAATATAATCAAGCAAGAAAACATAATCTCCCTCTGACTTACAAAATAATTCTTTGGCAATAAACCCTAAATATAAGAAAATATAGTTAGTGCCTGAAAAGAAATCAAAGGAAAAATAAAGAACTTAGGAAACTCAGTAAAATAAAAGAGAATACAGATAGAAACTTCCATGCAATCAGGAAAACAATTTGTGATCTCTATGGGATATCCAACAGAGATACACACCATAAAAAAGAACTAAATAGAGAACTCAGAATTGAAGAATTCAAAGAATGAGAAAAGGAAAATACAACCAAGAGCTTCAAACTAGGTTATGCAGAAGAAAGAATTTCTGAACATCAAAGATAGTTTTTCTTTTTTTAAATATAAAGGCAGACAAAAAAAAAGAAAAAAGAGAGAGACCATAGTGGAACAAGGTGGCAGACTAGAATCTTCCAGTAGTTGTCTCGCCACAGGAACAGAAAACTCAATAACCTCCAGAAAACCAAAAATGAGATGAGCAATCATGATATCATTAATATTATATCAAAGGAAGTGGCACGGAAGAAGGCAAGAAAAATAACTGTGCCATGCCTTTGCATCCCTTCCTCACCCCCAGTAGCACCATCGAGTACCATGTGGAAAGAGAAGCTGTGGGCCTGGGGGAGGAAGAGTGAAATGATTATAAGATTTTGTCTTTTTAGAGACAGAGTCTCACTCCATTGCCCCAGGTAGAATGCTGTGGCATCAGCTTAGCTCACAGCAACCTCAAATTCCTAGGCTTAAGAGCTCCTCCTGCCTCAGTCTCCCAGGTAGCTCTCCCAGGTAGCTGGGACTACAACTGCCCACCACAATGTCCGGTAGAGGCATTGTTTAGTAGAGGCAGAGTCCTGCTCTTGCTCAGTCTGGTCTTGAACTCCTGAGCTCAAGCAATCTTCCTGCCTTGGCCTCTCATAGTGCTGATATTACAGGCATGAGCCACGATGCCCCACCAGCTTAGCATTGTAACTCAGGGCCTCTCTGTCACAGGGAACATGGCTCAAGGCAGAATTATGCCAGTGCCCATGGAGGAAACATTTAGACCAGCATGGCCAGAGAAAATTCCCCCATTCTAGCAGTAGAAACCTGAGTTCTGGCTGGCCTCCCGACCAGCTGGCAAAAGTGGGCTGGTATCCAGCATAAATTTGAAAGGTAGTCAGGCCACAGATTCTGCAGTTCTCAGACCAGAGCTGCAGCTGGGCTGACTTGGAGCCAGTAGACTATGACAAGTGAGATGCCAGCAATGGTGGCCAAGTGAAGGCCTGTGCCACTCCCCCAACTATAGATGCAGCTTGGGAAGTCTTCTTACACTTGGGGAAAGGGAATCGTAGAAAGGACTTAGTGTTACAACTTGGGTGGCAACTCAGTCACGATAAAATAATGTACCAAGCAGATTCCTGAAGACCTTGCTTCTAAGACTTCGTTCCAGGGTGACATTTACAGACCCACCCTAGGCCAGAGAGAGGGAAGAACCGAGTCTTAGCAGGACTCACCATTTGCTAACTAAACTCCCCAAGGGCTGAGTAGATATCACAGGATAACAATCGCCATGGACTTTGGGAGACACAGGGATGGCTTCAGGTGCGACCAGGTGCACTCCCAGCTGTGGTTGCCAGGAGGGAGAGTCAAGTTCAGAAGCCCAGCATGGAGGTGAGGGAAAACAGTGAGAGACTTCACCTAGTAATCCAGGGAATTCTCCTGCATCGGACCCAAAACCAAAAAGGTGGTACCAGCATGAGTCTTCAAAAGTCACAGTGATACTGGACTTGGGGTCTTGTGGTATTGACATAGATACAGTGACCAAAGACTTAGGTCACAACACTCAGTCCTCTTTGAATACCTGGAAAGCCTTCCCAAGGACAGAAAAAAAGCCCAAGACACAAACAGCCCTATTCGCCTACAGAGTCACATCGTCAGTATCACGGTCTTTCAGGTGCGTGATGAATCAAGTGCACGCATTTTTTTTTTTTTTACAATGTTGAAAAGCTAAATAACCTTAGCAATGATGTCATGTGAAATTATATTCAAATCCATATTCAGAAACCAGTAACCACATATTTTTTTAAATATCGGTGAGTATTCCCAAAGGGAATTCAACCAGTCCTACAGTAGAAAAACAAGAGTATAGATAATGATTGCTGATCCAAATGTAAACAAAGTCAAAATTTATAAAAACAACAGAATATAGTAAACCCATATAACCTAAAAATGGAGAAAAACAAAACAAAACAACACTCCCATGAGTAAATATTGGGTTTAGAAAACAGGATTGAAATAAGTCTACAGGTACCTGTATTTCAGACGCGACACCACTCACATCAGGGCTGAGTGGTGTGGGGGTGGAAGGCAAGGCAGGGTTCTGTCTGCTTGGGTTCTGACATGGCCAGGCCTCCTCTAAAGCTCAGACAGCTGAGCTCCCTTCTGAAACTAGTGTGTTATTAGAAGCTGTAATTAGACTTCTTTATCTGGCTTCCTTTAAAAGACTATCTCATAATCCTTTATCAGAACATCACAAGAACCCAAGCTTCTCAAATAAATCCTTATTAGGAGAATTTTTATTCCCCTGTGTGTCTGCATACCCCCTAAACAGATAAACACCCACCCTTCCCAATGTTCCACAGTCTTACTATTAGCTTTCTGGAGCACATTATCTTGGCTTTATTTGAAAACAGGCTTTTCTGTAAGCTCACTGCTCTATTGGGTAGAGATCGCTTTCCTTCCCGCACTGCTAATACCACTGAAGTGAGGATAGCACAGGACAGTTTTCCTCTGGGCCTAGTTTAGGCCTTCCTCTCTTAAAAAAAAATATAAATGAATATCCCTGAAGTCCACACCCATTTTTTTATCATTAGTTTTTATACCTCGTCATCGCACACATCTATTCACTTTCCACTTATTTTTATTCATTTTCTTAAAATTGTTTGATCTGAGTTATATACAGTAAGTCTATCCCTCCACCTAGAATCCTATAGTTATACCTGGTGATTACAAAAGGCATATAGGTGATTGTTTTCGTCAAGATTCTTCACAAAAAGAGGAGATACATGCACATACACAGTCGTGTGTCACATAACAACATCGCGATTGATAGCGGACCACACGCAGAGCAGTGGTACAGTGAGATGATAGTGAAACTGGTAATTCCTATCATCTTGCGATGTCATGATGTCCTACTGCAACAAATCCCCTTTTCTGTGTTTACATGTGTTTAGATACACAAATCCTCACCCCTGTGTCACAATTTCCTACAGTATTCAGTACAGTCACCTGCTGTATAGGTGTGTAGCCTGGGCTATACCATCCAGGTTTGTGTAAGTGTACTCTCTGATCTCTGCACAAATACAAAGTTATTGAAGAATTGCTTAAGGATGTGTTTCTCAGAAAGTATCTCTGTCATTAAGTGACATGTGTGTGTATGTAGACATTATATGTAGACATATATATCTTTCTATCGAGAGAAATTGGTTTATTTTAAGGAATTGGCAAATATAATTATGGAGTTTCCAAGACCAAAAAATCTGCAGGGTGAGCTGTTGGTCTGGAAACCCAGGAAACCTAAGGAGAACCAACGCTGCGCTTGAAGGTCTAAGGCAGCCTCCAGTAGAATCCTTTCTTCTTCAGGAGAGATCAATCTTTTTTGATTAAGGCTTTTAATTAATTGGATGAGGCCCACCCACATTATAGAGAGATATATGTTTTACTCAAAGTCTTTTGATTTAAATATTTTTCTCATCTAAAAAAGATAAATGCTTTTACAGTAACATCTAGAAAAACGTTTGATCGAATACCTTGGCACTGTGACACAGGCAAGTTGACATAGAAGATTGACCTTCATAGCGATCTAGCAAACAGTCTGGATTTTTAGTTCTTTATCCCATTTTACTGCTAATGAATTTGTTCTTTTTGCCAAACCTATTCACATGTCCTCATATCTATTTCAAAATGCTGAATGTTACTAGAGGAAAATATAAAACCACAATGGTGGGTATAATTTTAGATTTATGGTCACAAATGTCAAATGTGTATTTTGCACTCGTAGGCAATTCGATGCCATTTCATAATTAATTTGCTGTCCCACTGCCCAGAACTTCTTCACCATATTTACCCTCTCCTCCAAAGTCTCCTTCCTCTATGCAAATATTTTGCTCTTGTAGTTAACTTCTAACTTATGCTTCATCACTTTTCCTCTCCTGGATCATTCCACTCTCACAATGTGCTACAATATGATTGCTTTTACAAACAAAACCTCCTCCTCTCACACTTTTATCTAGATTCTTGCCTTTTTCTCGGTTCCCTTCATAGCAAAACTCCTAACAGACTGTCAGTATTCTTAATCTCTCCATTATATTATTAGTTATCATTTAAGCTATTTTTTTGCAGGGATATCTTTGTCTCCCGATCCTAGAATATTCCAGTCTTATGGCTTTATTATCCATAGGACAATGGGCTGCATCTCCACCCCGAATTCCTTTATGATGTTCCAGAGTCATGCATCTAAAGGCTTAATTCATGCCTACCTCTCGAGTTTAATGTAAATCTGAAATTTAATATGGCAAGTGTTGAAACACCATCCCTTAATAATCATTTGTGGGTTTTGTTCTGCCTTTCTCACTACCTCAGGAAATGGCCACATTCAGTTGCCTTAATCATCTTTTGCCATTAATCCACTCAGGCAATGCATTAGAAAGCCTGGTCCCATCTGAGATGACAAAATTCTGCTACTTTGTTCAGGTCATTCCAGTATTAATGGTGAACATCCTACACCCTGAGAAACTCCTCTGTCTTGGGCAGATTGGGTGGTTGATGACTGACCCTAGATCTACTTCCAAGATACTATATCCTGTTTTCTGTTCAATTCTCTCCATCTCCGTTGCTACCATGGCTCACACAAGCCAGTAACAATTTACCAGCATTAGAAACATAAACTCCTATTTTTCTGATTCTTTTTTTGCCATTTACAACCCATCATACATAGAGAAGGTGGAGTTACATTTTAAAAAAAATAAGATGACATTCATTCCTCTTTTTAGAAACCCCTCAGTGTTTTTCATTATATCTAGTTTTGTTTCTTATTCAAAAAATTTTAAAATAATTAGTTGAAAATAAAGATGGAATACACTTAAGGTATAGAACATAATGATTTGATGTGTGTGTACATAATGATCACCACAATTAAATTAATTAACACATCCATCACTACCCATGCTAGACATTAAATTCCCAGAATATGCTCGTCACCTATTACAATTTGTACCCTTTGATCAACATGTCCCCATTTCTCCCAGCCCCTAGCAACCACTGGCAGCTAGCATTCTACTTGCTGCTTCCCTGTATTTGACATTTTGGATTCTACATACAAGTGTAATCATATACTGTTTGTCTTTCTGTGTCTGGCTTTATCACCTAGTGTATAAGTGATATAAGACTTAGCATAGGGCGGCACCTGTGGGTCAGTGAGTAGGGCGCCGGCCCCATATACCAAGGGTGGCGGGTTCAAACCTGCCCCTGGCCAAACTGCAACAAAAAATATCCAGGCATTGTGGCAGGTGCCTGTAGTCCCAGCTACTTGCAAGGCTGAGGCAAGAGAATTGCCTAAGCCCTGGAGTTGGAGGTTGCTATGACCTGTGACGCCACAGCACTCAACTGAGGGCAATAAAGTGAGACTCTGTCTGAACAACAACAACAAAAAGCTGCCCCCTCCCAAACAAAAAGACTTAGGATAATGCCTTCCAAATCCATCCATGCAGTCACAAGTTACAGGATTTCCTTCTGATTTCTTTATCTTTTAATCTATTCATGAACATTTCAGTTGTTTCCAGGCTTTGGCTATTGTGAACAATGCCGCAGTGATGGGGATGGGGTGCAGTTATCTTGTTTTAAGCACTCCCAGCCCTCTTTCCCCGGCCCTCTACCATCCGCCCACCCTACAGGCTCTCCCAGCCCATTCCCATGCTTCCCCAGAGTTGAAGCACAGGAAGTCCCAAGTTTCGCAAAAACTCCCCCAAGTTCTCAGTGGATGAACAATGGTGGAAATCCACCAAGGCTGTATTAATCATTGTTACATAACTGTAACCATTGCTCTATTCATGACTACCCAAGCTATAACCGCCCCCCCCTTCAACCAACCATTTTTTGCTTCTCTAATATGCTTGCACAAAAATTATATAAGGCAACTTGCCCATTACTGGGATGGAACTGTCTCTCAAGACAGTCCCCTGCACAGATTCAATAAATTTCTGATTGATTGCACTTAAGGGGGGGGGTCCTGTGATAACTAAACCCCCAGCCCTTGGCCTCCTCCCCAAGACCAGTGGGGAAAAAACCCCATACCCTTGCAAAGGAAACCTCTCCTAAGCCTTTTAGTCCCAGCCCCCTCAAGGGTAAAGAAGTAGCCTAAGATTAAGGAAGTATTCAGGGAGGAGTTGAGTGAAAGGAGGGGTTAAGCCCTTGATGAAAAAGTCCCAAGTTGTTCTCAGAAATTTACCCAATACTTGTTTGTACCCCTTATTTGATAATTTATGCTTGAATTGTGTAACCCTCTATGGTATACCCCATCTTATGTTTATGAAGTAATGTGCTTGTAATGTATCTTGTGATTATGAGCCAATATGTACCCCCACCTTGCAACCCCGCCTTAATTGCTATGATTGGCTTCTGTATTACGCTAGCTTGTTTACCAGCCGTGACTATGCAGAATAATGGTATAAAAAGGCTTCTCCCCCGCTATTTGAGGCTGCTTGTTGGCCCACCACAACAGCCCCCTGTAGGTACACCTGCAGGTATATTAAATTCCTAATAAATTTCTATTAATTAATTACATCTGAAGTGGGGTCCATCCTTCTCTCACATCTGCCATTATATTTCAGTCCGACTCTATCTTTTCAGGTCATAAGGGGCACAACCATCTCTTTAAGATACTCCTTTAATTTCCTTTTCATATACACATAGAATTAGGTTAGCTATATCCTGTGATAGTTCTATTTTTAATTTTTTGAGTAAAGTCTGTACTGCTTTCCTTAATGGTGGTATTAACTTACAGTCCTATCAGCACTTTTCACCATATTTTTTGCCAACCCTTGTCTTTTTTTTTTTTTTTTTTGCAGTCTTTGGCCAGGGGCTGGGTTTGAACCCACTACCTCTAGTATATGGGGCTGGCACCTTACTCCTTGAGCCACAAGCACCACCCTTGTCTTTTGTCATTTTGATAATAGTGTAACAAATGTGAGGTGGTATCTCAGGATGTTTTTGGTTTTGGTTCGCACTTCCAAAATGATTAGTGATGTTGAACTCTTTTCTATAAACTCAGTAGCCATTTGTATGTCTTCTTTGAGAAAGAACAATGAGGTCTTGAACATGAGCTGGGCACATCTAGTGCACTGACTTTATTTTGTTCTTTTCACATATTGATCGCTGAATTCTAGTCACACTGGAATTTTCTTTCTGACTCATGAGCAGGGTGAATTTGTTTACACCTAGGATTTTCACATCTGTAGTTTCCACTGACCAGAATGTTCTGCCTCCCTTTGATGGTTCTCACTTTTCCTTACTTACCAGCTCTCAGCTTACATGCCGTATTTAAGGTAGGCCTTTCCTGAACATACTTTCTGAAGAACTTTCTGGCTCTTATCTATCACATGTTTCTGCTTAATTTCCTTCACACAAGTACAAGGTCAGAAAATTAATTTTGAAGTACTTACTTACCTAGAAAATGTGTTGCATTTCTCATTGCTGAATATCACCATGGTCATCTTTCAGGGTCTAGTTCACCCTGCAAAGAAATTTTTTAACACTATTTCTGCAATGACCATCAGAGCTGTCACATGAGGTCTGATAATTATGTTTGCTAACTCATAGAAAAAGTCCTTTGTGGGGTGGATGAGGCACTGGTATTGTACATGGCTTCACCCAGGGCCTACTTTGAAGGTGACCACAGAGACAGTGAGCAGGGAGCTAGGTATCACTTTTTGTAGGATGAGTTCAAGAACCTAATTCACATGTGTCTTTTTATTTTTGATTTCTTTATTGTCTTTTAATCTGTCTAAAATAAAGGTTTCACAATAGCAAGAACTTTGTCTAAATCTTGCTTTCTCCTATCCCTAGACTAGAATAATGTCTGATAAATAGTAGGCCTCAATAAATAAGCTATTCATAGCAAAAAATATATGGCATCAAAATGTCAATCAAAAATAATGGGTTAGTAATTTATGGAATATAGATGAAATACAGTATTATGCAGCAGAAGACTGCAGGTTGAAATGGATTTTAAGTCTCCTTGGAGGAAATAGCTTTTCTTATCTTGCTGGAGTATTATTGTTACTCATCCTCCATTTGCAAAGTATTTTTGAGAGAAAATGGATACTTCCCTTTAATAAAAAGGAAAAATGCTGCTCAATACATATTATTAACATTGGAACAAGATGATGTCAATTACGGTCTTTATGTGCTCCAGCCCTGCTCAGAAATTGAACATAAAGCTGTATGCATTCATATTACCTGCATGAAAAGGCTCCATTGCTTTCTTAATTTTCAGTGAAATGTTTGAGATGGGGACGTTTATGATCTGCTAATAAAGAAAGAGAGTTTTCATTAACACTTGTTTCAAAGTTTGAGTTTTATATAATTCTAAATGTCTTTGATAACTTTACAAATTAGTAACTTTCCTAAGTTTTCACAATGTTAAATTATTAATGTTTGTTTTATAAAGATATATATTTGAAATCACAAGTCTTTTCACAGGAATCCACCAATATTTTGATGTTTTATTTCTCGGTATTTTAATCACAGGCCTTAACTAGAGGATACAAATAGTCTGTAGTTAAGCCAAACACTTTTTTGAAAAAAAAAATTCAGATTAATATGGGAGTGCAAATGTTTAGGTTACACTGTTTTCATTTCTAAGGTAAAGTTCAAGTTATAGATGAGTCCTTCACCCAGAGGGGTACGAGCAGCTGACATTGGGCATGCTAGGTGAGATCTCACCCCGTCACCCTCCTTGCTCCCCTTCCTCCCTTCCCTCTCACTGGACTATGTTTGTGTTTTTCTCTTATGTGAGTGCCAAACACATTTTTAATGCTAGGAAGCATACATTAAATTCTTAGGTTAAATGAATTTCCATCAGATCCATGTTGATCTCATTTAGATTTGGGAATTTTAATTCATAATCAACGTAATTTATATGTAGACTCTATTAATTTGTATTATAATGAAATACTTTAAGATCTAAAACACAATATATGACCTGGAATATGTAATATATATATACATATATAATCCTTTAAGATCAAACACAGTATCTAACCTGGAAAATTGTATTTTATATTAGCGTTATTTTGATGTACAAAAAGAATTTGCTTTCACAATAGTAGTCAATAACAGCAAATTGTTATTATTACACGAGAAGTGTAGGAAAAGGGCAAGGCCAGCCAGAGGACAACTTTGACTCATTCTCTAAATCTGATTCAATAAGCCAGGCAATGAACTTCAGTACAGTGGGCCCAAAATAAATTTTATGGACAGATTTGCCCTGTCATGAAATATGTCTGATGTAGAATAGCGTTCCTTAAAATATCTGTTGTAAGCCTGTTTTTTAATTCTCTTTTTTTCTTTCCATCTGCCAATCCACTGTGTAACAATAAATTTTTAGAATACCAAATTGAAAAAGAAATTTAAAACCTAGAAAAATAATCACATGCATAGATATCAGGGCCATGTCAACTTGCTAGAAATGTTTCTACGTGAGGAATGAGAGAGTGGTCTGGCAAACTTTTTGTAAAGGACTGAAGAGTAAACATTTCAGGCTTTGTGGATCATCCAGTCTGTCACAGCTAACTAGCAACTATGCTACTAGAACTCAGATATGACCCCAGACAATATGGAAATGAGTGGGCACAGCTATCTTCCAATAACACTATTTATCAAAGAAAGAAGCTAGTTTATGGGCTTTGTTTCAAAGAGACATTTGTTCCAAATGTGTACCCTACTTCTGTACTTATCTCATAGGGGATTAGGTGCAGTTTGCAGACAGGCAGTGATGTGTGGACCTCACATAGAATGACATTAATGTAAATCTTCAGGAATACAGACACCTACTAGGAAGAAGTCTGATGTCTCCACTAAAAGTCCACGGGTTTCTAAAATTCCTCTATAGTGGTCCCACATAGCCATCGGGCTATCCTAATTTTCAGAGCATTCTGCAAATGAATATGGCTTTGGGCTTTCTGGAATGAAAGAACCTCTCTGTATTTATTCTTTCTTGGAAATCTGTAGTGAAGCTCAGGCCATCCCACCCCTCACTCTGTCTCACTGTTTATACAGGAGTGGGAAACTTCATGATGGAAGGTGGAAATGATTAAGCTGTAATCCAATAAGGCCACATCCAAGAAGCTTCAATTAGATATACTTAAAGGTGTGCACTATTTCATAAAAGTCTAACTACTACATACTTAATAAGTTCAATAAAAACCATTTGTTAGTTTTAAAGTTAACTAACCTTTTAATGATTGTGTTGTGTCTGCTTTTTGTTGGAAAGCCTTTGAATATTTTGTTGCAGCATGAAGGTCTGAATTTTCAGTTGACCCTCTAGATGGGTATCAGTCATTTGTGACCTTAATGGCATCTTGATTTGGGTTAGACAGGAAAACATAGCTTTGTAGAAATAAGTGGTTGAAAATCAAGAAAGAAGAAGAAGAAGGAGGAGGAGGAGGAGGAGGAGGAAGAGGGAAGAGGGAAGAAAGAAGAAGGAAGAAGGAAGAAGATGAAGAATGAGTTTTTTGGACTTGTTGCTGAAAGGATGAGTATTCTATTGCATTTTCAATATTTGAATTGGATCTTTTTTACCATCAAACAATGGTTTTAAAATGTCATCTACGGAGAGGTCAATCAACTCTCTCCTTAGTTTTTTAGCTGTCTTAGTGATACCAACTATGTGAGATTGAAAGATTCTCAAAGTCAGTGAAACTTTCGTTGTATTTTCCAATTAATACATTTACAACAACATATTCCTCAGCTGATTCACATATATCATCCTGCTTATCAATGACCTTTGCTATCTGGGGAAAATGTTCACCCGAAATTTCCTTTATAAGAAGAAATGTTTGCAAAAAGAACTTTTTTTGAAATGCTATAAATGGATTTTTTTTTTCCACATATCATATATTAACTTAGTTTTACCTTGCAAAGAAACAGTCAACTCATTTTGATTTGACATGTATCACAAAGAAATGCTACATTCTTATAGAAATCTTTTAATAATTCACATTGCTAATTCGGTTCTTCATAAAATTTAACTATCTGTTCTTATACAGATAAAATTTTGGCTAACACCTGTCCTGGTGATGGTCAACACACTTTAGATATGGCAAATTCAGACAATACAATTCATCATTCAACTTTAGCATGTTACAAAACTCAGGGTGCTGTGTTTGCAAAAACACAGTTAACAATATGTATAACTTGGGAGAAGATTTTTGCAGGTTATATCTCTGACAAAGGTTTAATAACCAGAATCCATAGAGAACTTAAACGTATTAGCAAGAAGAAAATGAGTGATCCCAACTCAGGGTGGGCAAGGCACTTGGAGAGAAATTTCTCTGAAGAAGATCGGTGCACAGCCTACAGATATATGAAAAAATGTTCACCATCCTTAATCATCAGAGAAATGCAAATCAAAACTACTTTGAGATATCACCTAACTCCAGTAAGATTAGCCCATATCACTAAATCCCAAAACCAGAGATGCTGGCGTGGATGTGGAGAAAAGGGAACACTCCTACAC
>CAUYQV010038994.1:0-19578 GCA_963574575.1 Galagoides demidoff | reverse complement strand
CGAGGGTCAGAGTTTTCTTCCATAGACAACAACTGGCCTCAGTCACTTCCCACTCATCATTCTGTGGCAATTGGTGTTATCTCTTGTTTCTCAAGTGCTCATCCTCATCTCCCCACCCCTTGGACTGGAGATCCTCTTGAAGGTATGGCAATGAGTTTTCTTAGCACCACTTCTCTGAGCAGGCAAATACTGTAATAAGACTTAAAGCAAGCCCTTCCCACAGCTGTATGCTGATGCTTCCAGACCACATCCAATATGGTCTGCGCGTAATTAACTTACCTCCCTAAAAAAGTAGGTCACTACCTTCCTCAACAGGGCATACACACCAATGGGTCAGCAAATTCATACTTTCTTTTTTTTTTTTAAGAGATAGAGTCTCACTTTATCGCCCTCGGTAGAGTGCTGTGCTATCTGTCACAGCTCACAGCAACCTCCAACTCTTGGGCTTAAGTGATTCTCTTGCCTCAACCTCCCAAGTAGCTGGGACTACAGTTGCCCACCACAATGCTCGGCTATTTTTAGAGACCAAGTCTCACTCTGGCTCAGGCTGGTCTCAAGCTGGTAAGCTGAGGCAGTCCACACACCTCGGCCTCCCAGAATGCTAGGATTATAGGTGTGAGCCACAGCACCTGGCCAGACTTTTAAAACTTTAGAATTAGCCGGGCATGGTAGTGTGTGCCCATAGTCTCAGCTACTCAGAAAGCTAAGACAGGAAAATTGCTTGAGCTCTGGCTAGCCTGGGCAACATAGAGAGACCTCATTTCTAAAACAACAAAAAACAAACAAAAAGAACTTTGGAATTGTCTAAGTGAACAATCTTTTGGAGCTTAGGAGTGGGGAAGAAAAGGTAATTTCAGAGCTTGAGGAGCTTCTGAGATCTCTGAGCATAGAGTTCAGCTTTCTGAAGGGAGAAAGGTGAAAAGTATCAGGTAGTATTCCCTTTCACTGTGATGTGAAGTACCTTTTGTGTTTATTTATACATAATTATTTTCTCTCCCCCTTTCTTTTTGTTTTATTTTTTTAAAAAACAGTGCATTTGCCCAGTATAACATGGACCAGTTCACACCTGTGAAGATAGAAGGATATGAAGATCAGGTAATAATTGCCTGTTAGATAGGCTATGCCTGGCAGGTTGTAGAAACAAAGCACATGTCTAAACCAGATGCTGAATAAATTCAAGTCTTAGTTTTCATAGTTTTTGTAAATATTCTACATATTGGGGAATTTTTCTACTCTCTGATAACACTTAACTCTTTGATTCAAAAAAGGAAAGCGGGGCCAGGCACAGTTGCTCATGCTTGTATCCTAACACTCTGGGAGACAAAGGGAGGGTGGATTGCCTGAGCTCACCAGTTTGAGACCAGCCTGAGCCAGAGCTAGACCTTATCCGTCTCTAAAAATAGCCAGGTGTTGTGGCAGGCGCCTATAGTTCCAGCTACTTGGGAGGCTGAAGCAAGAGGATCACTTAAGCCTAATAGTTTGAGGTTGCTGTGAGCTGTGACATCACAGCACTCTACTGAGGGTGACAAAGTGAGACTCTGTCTCAAAAAAAAAAAAAAGGAAAGTGGCCTCCAACAAACGCAGTGAAAATAAAAGGATTTAAGTCTTACAGGTTTTTCAGCTATCTCTAATTCTTCTTAATAAGAATAACAGCAGGTTCAGTGGTCAGGGTGCTGGCTACATACACTGGGGCTGGTGGGTTAGAACCCAGCCTGGGCCTGCTAAAACGACAGCTACAACCAAAAAATAGCCAGGTGTTGCGGCAGGCACCTGTGGTCCCAGCTACATGGGTGGCTGAGGCAAGAGAATCGCTTAATCCCATGAGTTTGAGGTTGCTGTGATGCCATGGCACTCTACCAAGGATGTCATAATGAGATTCTGTCTCCAAAGAAAAAAAAAAGAATAACAGCAGATATCATATTTAATGGAAAAACCAGCATTCCTACTGAAAGCTAAACTACTTACTATAGTAGAACCTGCATAGTTGACCACCTCCTTACATTGGCCACCTCCCAAGTTGACCTGATTTTCATAAATCAGACATATACCACTTGGATGTATCAGGACGGCAGGCCTAGTTCCATATGTTGACCACTTTGTTACAGTCTCTTGAAGTGTCAACTTACAGAGATTCTACTGTACTTATTTGATGTTTGGGAGACAGGGGTAAGAAAAAAACATTATATATTTTTTCATTTTTGAAACGTGAATATATTAGCTATTTTAATTGCTAAGTATAAGGGCCCAGTGCCATGCCTCACACCTGTAATCCCAACACTCTGGGAGGCCAAGGCAGGTGGATTATCTGAGTTCATAGGTTCAAGACCAGCCTGAGCAAGAGCGAGACCTCATCTTTAAAAATAGCTGAGCATTGTAGTGGGCACCTATAGTCTCAGCTACTTGGGAGGCTGAGGCAAGAGAATCGCTTAAGTCCAAGAGTTTGAGGTTACTGTGAGCTATGATGTCACAGCACTTTATGGAGGGCGACAAGTAAAAGACTCTTGTCTCAAAATAAATAAATAGGCTCAGTGCTGGTAGCTCAGCAGTTAAGGTCCCAGCCACATACACCAGGGTTGGTGGGTTCAGACCCAGCCTGGGCCTGCCAAACAACAGTGACAACTACAGCAACAACAACAAAAAAGCTGGGTATTGTGGTGGGCATCTATAGTCCCAGTTACTTGGGAGGCTTAAGAGAATGGCTTAAGCCCAAGAGTTCAAGGTTGCTGTGAACTGTGACGCCACATAGTGAAACTCTTGTCTTCCACCCAGAAAAAAAAAGTAAATAAATAAAATTCTTAAAATAAGTAAATAAATAAATGCTAAGTATAATGAAATGACTCCATAGAGGTTTCATCAGGACTCTGGAAAAATATGTGAAGAAAAGAATACAAAAGTGTATATAAAAATTATTGCAGCATAGTTTATATATATTAGATGGTAACCAAGAAATGATGTGTATTGTTAGGATGAGGGAAATTTTGTAGTTTAAAGGTGACTTAGCCATAAATACACTATTCTTTATAATAATTAAAATGAGACTTGGTTGAAAAATCAATACCAAAAGAAATCTGACTAAATGAAAAGTTGTCTTCCTCAGAATTTTTATTCATTTATTTACTTGGAATTCAACATATTACTTGGAAAATATGTTAAGAACTGTCTTTTTTACAGAGTTACTAATATTTGTAATTATTCTTTGGAAGGTCTTAATTACAGAACACGGTGACCTGGGTAATAGCAGATTTTTAGATCCAAGAAACAAAATTTCCTTTAAGTTTGATCACTTACGGAAAGAAGCAAGTGACCCCCAGCCAGAAGAAGTAGATGGAGGTCTGAAGTCTTGGAGAGAATCCTGTGATAGTGCTTTAAGAGCCTATGTGAAAGATCATTATTCCAATGGCTTCTGTACTGTTAAGTATCTTTTTGCTTTATAACCAGAGGTTTTATTTCTTATATTTTACCTTATCCTTTGGGGGCT
The DNA here is from genome assembly GCA_963574575.1 of Galagoides demidoff. NCBI lineage: Eukaryota > Metazoa > Chordata > Mammalia > Primates > Galagidae > Galagoides > Galagoides demidoff. The sequence continues at coordinate 16,100 of CAUYQV010038994.1, read as the reverse complement.
CTGGATTGCCAAATAATCACTCTTTCTTCTTTGTTGTGGTCTCCTCTGCATTTTTTGATCATTTTTTAAAGGGGTATAAATAAATGGAATTTTTTATACAGAAAATTCCCTTTAAGGGTGGTGCCTGTAGCTCAATAGGCAAGGGTACATGCACCTAGGGTGGTGGGTTTGAACCCAGCTGGGACCTGCTAAGCAACAATGACAACTGCAACAACAACAGCAAAAAAAAAAAAAATAGTGGCTTGGTGCTTATGGCTCAAATGGCTAAGGTGCCAGCCACATATACCTGAGCTCGCGGGTTTGAATCCAGCCCAGGTCCGCCAAACAACAATAACAGCTGCAACCAAAAAGTAGCCAGGCTTTGTGGCAGGCACCTGTGGTCCCAGCTACTTGGGAGGCTGAGGCAAGAGAATCTCTTAAGCCCAGGAGTTGGAGGTTGCTGTGAGCGGTGATGCTGCAGCACTATACCTAGGGCTACAGCTTGAGACTCTGTCTCAAAAAAAAAAAAAAAAAATAGCCAGGCATTGTGCTGGGTGCCTGTAGTCTCAGCTCCTTGGGAGGCTGAGGCCAGAGAGTCACTTAAGCCCAAAAGTTTGAGGTTGCTGTGAGCTGTGAGGTTACGACACTCTACCCAGGGCGACAGCTTGAGACTCTCAAAAAAAAGAAAATAAAAATTCCAATGTGTAAAACGTTTAAATCTTAATGTATTCTGTTTTACATTTATTTTATTTACCTATGAGAAATTGTCTATTAACACCTATCAAAAAAAGTTTTTAGAGGTCTTACAGCTTCAACATGGAAAAATAGTAAATTAAGATTGTCAGGGCTCGGTGCCTGTGGCTCAGGTGGCTAAGGCGCCAGCCACATACACCTAAGGTAGTGGGTTCAAATCCAGCCCAGGTCCGCCAAACAACAATGATGGCTACAACCAAAAAATAGCCAGACATCGTGGCAGGCACCTGTGGTCCCAGCTACTTGGGCAGCAGAGGCAGGAGACTCGCTTGAGCCCAAGAATTGGAGGTTGCTGTGAGCTGTGATGTCACGGCACTCTACCCAGGGGGACAGCTTGAGGCTGTCTCCAAAAAAAAAAAAAAGATTGTCAGGAGAGCTATTGCTCACATTTATGACTTTTTGATATAGGCATTTTTTACAAAAAGCTACTTCTACATAGTTTAAACAATTTTTTGAAAATCAAGAGTAATATGATTTTATTTTACTTCTCTTGGCTCTAATAAACTTGGCTCTATCCTGATTTCTTCTTATAAAATTATGATATGTTAAGAAAATATTTATTAGAATACTTTTGTATTTACAAATTTATTTTTAAACTGACAGTACCTACAGTTATCTTTATGGTATGTGCAACATGTTGTTTTACATGTATACATCATGTAATGGCTAAATTGAGTTAATTGACTTGCATTATCACACATACCTTTTTTGTGTTGAGAACACTTCAAATTTGTCATAGTGATTTTCAAGTATATGATACATTGTTATTAACTAGAATATTTTAAATTTGTGATGATGAGGAGTTAGTAGTGTAGTATATTAGATGTAAGTGCTTATTTTGAAGCCTTGCTAATTGATTTGACTCCTAGCCCTGCCATTAACTAATTGTGTGATCTTTAGGTAAATTACTTAACATTTCTGTGGTTCAGCTTCTTCATTTGTAAAATGGGAATAAGAGTTTTGGCCTCTTAGGCTTGTTGTGAGGATTAAATGAATTAATGCATATAAAGTGCTTAGAATAGTGCCTAGCACAAAGTAAAGCTCTGCATAAATGTTAGATATCATTGTTATTATGTGTTTAATTTTTTAAACAATAATGGAAAAAACTAATTGTGATGAATAAGGGATAAGTGTAGAATTCCTTTTTGAAAGCGAGAATTGCAAAGGGAGATATGACAACATTCCCTTTTAGAAACTGACTATGCAGCCAGGCGGTGGTGGTTCACGCCTATAATCCTAGCACTCTGGGAGGCCTAGGCAGGAGGATCACTTGAGCGCAGGAGTTGGAGATGAGCCTGAGCCTGAGCCTGAGCCCATCTCTAAAAATAGCTGGGCATTGTGGCCAGGGCATGTAGTCCTAGCTATTTAGGAGGCTGAGGCAAGAGGATTGTCTGAACCTAAGAGTTTGATGTTGAGCAGTGACACCATGGCACTCTACCGCAGACAACAAAGTGAGACTCTTGTCTCAAAAAAAGAAAGAGAGAGAAAGGGAGGGAGGAAGGAAATTGACATTAAGTCTTGCTAGACCCTGTCTCAAACAAAAGCAATGAAAATGAAAAAGGAATTGACTATTAAATCTCAAATATACTTTGAATTTAACCGTTTGTCTCCCAAAAGTTTGTCACTATCCCTTCCTAATTTGACAAGCCCAAGCACTAAATAACCTACTGTGGTGTTTTGTCATTTCTTAGCTATCAAAGGAGCTACAGAAAGTCATGGAATTGTTCTGATAGTGTCTACTATACAAAAGTGTCCTATATCCTCAGCTGTCCTATTTACTAGTCTGTAATTTCATCTTATTTCCTGTCACATTTTCTGTATTCCAAACATTTCTCATCATCCCCAGACAGACACCTAATCCCCCACATTTTGTTAGGATTGAGACTGACATTAAGTCTTTTTTTAATCTCTTTTGTTTACAGTAAGAAATCTTTCCTTTTCTTCAATTGTACTTGAATATGAGGAAGAAGGGTCCTTATTCTTGGTTTCATACTATCCCATATACATGAAACATCTTGTGACTTTATTTTCTCTTCTCATGTATTTATCCTTGCCTGGAAGAAGTTTTATTTCTCCTGTCGTTGAGGGGGAAAATACTTTCCCTCACTCAAAGTTCTTGTAAGTTATTTCTCTTTCTTTATCTTCTCATTTCCACCTTACTCTTTCTTCCTCTTCTCCACTTTCTCCCTTCCCTCCCTCATCTGTCTCTTTGTATCACCAAACCAATAAGCATTCTTCCCCTATTAGTGCCATTTCCTTTATCCACTTCTGAAATCTTTTATTTTTTACATTAATCTCCAGTTCTACAGAAACTGCTATCTGAGGTTACTAAAGGTTTCTGAATTACCTATCTGAGGTTACTAAAGGTTTCTAAATTACCTGATGCAGTGTCTTTTTCTTGATCCTTGACTTCTATATGGTATTTCTTTTTTCTTTCTTTTTTTTTTTTGAGACAGAGTCTCAAGCTGTCATCCGGGGTAGAGTGCCATAGTGTCATACCTCACAGCAACCTCAAACACTTGGGCTTAATCAATTCTCTTGTCTCAGCCTCCCAAGTAACTGGGACTACAGGTGCCCACCACAATGCCCGGCTATTTTTTTTTTTTTGGTTGCAGTTGTCATTGTTTAGCTGGCCCAGGCCAAGTTCAAACCCACCAGCCTCAGTATATGTGGCCAGCGCCCTACTGACTGAGCTACGGGCATCATCTTCTATATTATATTTCACTGAGGCTAGCCAGCTGCTTCTAGAAATCATCTTTTGGGTGGGTTTTTATGTTAGCACCCTCTAATTATTCTTACTCTGTTTATGCTTATTTGTTTTCTTCCCTGCCTTTGTAAACGTAGGCATTCCCCAGAGCTGCATTTCTCTCTCTTGAAAGCTCATAGTCCATTTAATGTGGGGAAAGTGGGGTGGTTGGTGGCATCATGCCTATGGTTCATCTTATAAGGGTACATGCGAATCTTTCTAAATATAAAATATGAATGTCTTAATAACTAAGAAAATGACATAAAGGCTATGTGTTAAGCAGTTTGATCAAAGTATTTCAAATTGTATATAAAAGCAGCACACTGTACCCCATGATAGTATTAATGTACACAGCTATGATTTAATAAAAAAAAAAATGTGGGGAAAGTGTTAAACAGAGATGTTGGTGTCACAAAACAGTAGGTTTGGCCAGCCACATACACCAAGGTTGGTGGGTTCAAATCCCGTCCAGGCCAGCCAAAACAACAATGTCAACTACAGCAGCAACAACAACAACAAAAATAGCCAGGCGTTGTGGCAGGCCCCAGTAGTCCCAGCTACTTGTGAGGCTGAGGCAAGAGAATCGCTTAAGCCCAAGAGTTTGAGGTTGCTGTGACCTGTGATGCCATGGCATTCTACCGAGGGAACATAGTGAGACTCTGTCTCAAAAAAGTAAGTTTAGGTTCTACTTTTATCATTTACTTTCTGTGAACTTCAACTCTGTCATCTGTAGATAGCAGTGTTTTACTAGATTTATTATAGTAAATAGGAAATGCATGTAAAAACATTATTTGTGACTATAAAGCACAATTTTTTTTCCTTTGGTGGTTGCATTTCCTTTCACCTCTCTCACACTAAGAAACAGTTCGTATTTCTAACTACTAACTAGACATCTCCATCTATCTGGATTTCTGATTTGTTAATGATACTACTATCTTTCTAGACGTCTTTTGGTTCCTTCTTTCCTTTCCCCTACATTTCTAATATGTTGCTAGACTTTTGATTGTACTTATGCATTTTGTATGCAACCCCTTTTTCTCAATTCTTTTGATACCTCCCTAGAATGTTGTTAAGATTAACTTTGTGGCCTCCTAACCAACCTTCAGCTTTTCTTCCATTTTATGCTGTATACCAATATTGATTATTCTCCCTAATGTTAGTTCTGGTCATGTTTTACTTTCTCTTGCCTATAGGCTAAAGCCTAAACTTCTTACCTTATCTACTACTAAGTCACCTAAATCTACCATTCTGTTTTGTCTCCCTCTAGTCTACTTCACACACCCTCTAACCTGAAAGAATTAACTGCCATTCACTGGACAAACCCTCAGGTTTTCTGCCTGAGCTATTTACTCATCTTCCTTCTCAGCCTCTGCTTATCACAATCTCATCTCTCACTGGTGTAGTGGCTCACACCTATAATCATAGCAGTCTGGGAGGCCAAGACCAGTGGATTGCCTGAGCTTACAAGTTTGAGACCAGCCTGAGCAAGAGTGAGACCCCATCTCTAAAAATAGCCGGGCGTTGTGGCAAGCGCCTGTCATCTCAGCTACATGGGAGACTGAGGCAAGAGAATCACTTGACCCCATGAGTTTGAGGTTGCTGTGAGCTATGATGCCATGGCACTCTTACCAACGGTGACAAAGTGAGACTTTGTCTCACAACAAAAACAACAACAAAAAAAAACAGAATCTCATCTCTCTTGTAAAGCACAACTTAAATGGTACCTACGTTGTACTCTAAACCAGGGGCAGTATTTCCCCCTCTGTCTTTCTACCATCTCCGTAGAACCTAACATGTTCTGCTGTGTTCAAATTCCCTGAACACTTTTATGTTATAAGTTCATGCTAATTCTTTGTCGCCCTCCAGGATTTAGCACACTCTTTTTGTACTGTGTTTTTTGTTTAGATTAAGTATGTTTTTAAGTCTAACTATTTTTTTTCCAACAATAGGTTTATGCTAAAACTATAGATGGGCAACAGACTATTATTGCATGTATTGAAAGCCACCAGTTTCAACCTAAAAACTTCTGGTAAGAAATAGATGTTCCCTTCTGTTTGTATCTAATTTATATTTGAAAGAAAACACTAATTGAGACTTGGTCTTAATCAAACTAGCTTGGAATAAATTATTTATCTTAGAGGCTTCAGTTTCTAAGTATAAAATGAGAGACTTAGAAATTTAAATTTCTTCTAATTCTAAGATTTTATAATCATATATATATTTTGAAAATACTCTTATATTGAGTGAGAACAAGTGATTAATAATGTGCTGCATTGAGAATGTGAATTTCCCTTGGGTTAAGGTCATTAGTAATATTTGAGTTAACTGCATAACTCTGCAGCCTATCTATCTGTTTTTGGAAGAGCCTCCTATGAACAGAATAGGCATGATTTTCTACTTCAAGGGGGGAAAAAAGAAACATAGAAGTCAAAATAACTGGCTCGGTGCCTGTGGCTCAAGTGGCTAAGGCACCAGCCACATCCACCTAAGGTGGCAGGTTTGAATCCAGCCTGGGCCTGCCAAACAACAATGATGGCTGCAACTGGAAAAAAAAAAAAGCCAGGTGTTGTGGCAGGCACCTGTGGTCCCAGCAACTTGGGAGGCGGAGGCAGGAGACTCTCTGGAGCCCAGGAGTTGGAGGTTGCTATGAGCTATGCCATGGCACTCTACCCAAGGGGACAGCTTGAGGCTCTGTCTCAAAAAAAAAAAAGTCAAAATAACTTAGAAAAGGCTTATAGGCAGTCCACTTGTATCCAATCTCACATTTAAGTGAGGCCTAGTGGCTTACGCCTATAATTCTAGAACTCTAGAAAGCCAAGGCTGGAGGATCACTTGAGCTCAGAAATTAAGAGATCAGCCTGCACAAAGTGAGGCCCCATCTCTACCAAAATAAAACACAGAAAAAATTAGCTGGATGTGGTATGGGTACCTGTAACCCCCTGTAGTCCCAGCTACTTAGGAGGCTGAGGCAGGAGGATCACTTGAACCCAGAAGTTTGAGGTTGTGTGAGGTAAGCTGATACCAGGACAACTCTAGTCTGAGCAACAGAATGCGTCTTGGTCTCAAAAAACAAAACCCAGGGCGGCGCCTATGGTTCAGTAGGTAGGGCACCAGCCCCATATACCAAGGGTGGTGAGCACCTATAGTCCTAGCTACTTGGAAGGCTGAAGCAAGAAATTTGCTTAAGCCCATGAGTTAGAAGTTGCTATGAGCTATGATGCCACAGCACTCTACCAAGGGTGATAAAGTGAGAGACTCTGTAAAAAAACCAAATCAAGGCTCGGTTCCTGTGGCTCAAGTGGCTAAGGCGCCAGCCACATGCACACCTAAGGTGGCGGGTTCGAATCCAGCCCAGGCCCATCAAACAACAGTGATGGCTGCAACCAAAACAAATAACCAGGCATTGTGGTGGGTGCCTGTGGTCCCAGCTACTTGGGAGGCTGAGGCAGGAGACTCGCTTGAGCCAAAGAGTTGGAGGTTGCTATAAGCTGTGATGCCATGGCACTCTACCCAGGGGACAACTTGAGGCTCTTGTCTCAAAAACAAAACCCAGCAGGCATGGTGGCTCACACCTGTAATCCTAGCACTCTGGTAGGCTGAGGTAGGTAGAACTCTTGAGCTTGTGAGTTTGAGACCAGCCTGAACAAGAGCAAGACAGGCATTGTGGTAGGCACCTGTGGTCCCAGCTGTTGGGGAGGCTGAGGAAAGAGGATTGCTTGAACCCCAGAGTTTGAGGTTGCTGTGAGCTCTGATACCATGGCACTCTACCAAGGGCTACAAAGTGAGACTGTCTCAAAGAAAGAAAAGGAAAAAAGCCCCCAAACTTCATTTAAGTAGACAGAGCTTTGAGTTTGTCAAACTAAAAGTGACTTTTTCTTTTCTCTCTTGACCAACTTCTTTTATAGGGACAAATTATCTCTTTCTTGTGCTTATTGCTAATTTGGCAGCATTGTGTGTTTGTTTGTGTGTGTGTGTGTTTTAATAGGAATGGTCGTTGGAGATCAGAGTGGAAGTTCACTGTCACACCACCTACAGCCCAAGTGGTTGGAGTACTTAAGATTCAGGTAAAAGTCCAACGTGGTTTAAACTTCACATCTATAAAACAGACATGCAAGTTGCTGTTTGTTCTGGTAGTAAAAATAATGACCAACTCTATGTAGACAGAAAGGAAGATTTAAGTCATTATATAGAAATAGAAGCCCCTTTCCTGAGGGGGTAGTTAAACTGAGCTATTCTGAGTTGATAAAGGATACTCATGTAGCATATACTGCAGCATGATTATTGTTATTTTTTCTTTCAATGATTACACAAGCTCTTTCCAGAAATTATAGAACAGTTTTAGGAAAGAATAAAATATATGTTACTATATACTTTATTATATAGTACTGTAATTTAGGGTCTTTTATATATATTATCTCAGTTATGTATACATAGTATAAAACCTCTAGTTTTGGGGCGGTGCCTGTGGCTCAAAAGGGTGGGGCACTGGTTCTGTATGCTGGAGGTGGCGGGTTCAAACCCAGCCCCAGCCAAAAACTGCAAAAAAAAAAAAAATAAGAACTAGAATAAGAGTATCCAACCTTTAAAAAAAAAAAACCTCTAGTTTTGAAGAAAAGCTATATGAATGGTTTTGTAGGTGGCTTTCGTTTTATTGACAGAAGATTTTAAAATAAAATTAAACTAAACTGAATAAAACAGAGGAACTAGAGAGAATGGCCAAGTGTCGTCATCTTGGCCTGTAAATAGCCAAGCAGAGTAGATTTCTAATGCTCCTATCAGAACAAACAGGCAGCTGAGTAAGGTAGCTCTTAACTCATTTGATGCTTATCTGTATTGAAGTCTTCTAATATCCTAGCAGAGGTTTGACTTACTACATTCAGAGTGATTTAATTTTTAAGCCTGATTAAGAGGTAAGATTAAACAGTTATAGGTAAGTGAGAAGATTAGTATCTAACACACCTGTGTTATATTATGTTAAGTCTTAATAACAATTAGCAAGGGTTATCTTTTTTTAATGGCATAGTTTAATCAGATGCATAGGTAGTAAATGCTGTCAGCATCTCCTCTTTTTATAAGTACCTGTACCTTCTTGCTACAAGTAGCTCCTCCTAAAAGTGTTCACAGCTCTGGGGACAGCCCTCAATGTTGCAGAAGAGCTGATAAATAAATATGCCAGCTTCCTTTCTCCTCAAGTGAGACAGCTCTGAAGCATGTTCCACTTAGTCTTCCAGAGCCCAATGCCCACAGCTATAACCTGTTCATTAATGGATCTGTGAGCCTGCCTTCCCTCCCACCTCTCAATTCCTTAGTCCCCTGCCAAAAATTCTTCATGTTAGCTCCCAAATAAGCTACTTTCCCTCAACTATTTATCTTGGGGTCTACTAAAACAGCATATTATTTTATTAACCAAACCTATCAGTAGCTTAATGCTCTAAATAAACCTTTTGTATGACAGCATTAACCAGGCAGCTTACTATAAATTTACTTCCTGGCTCGGTGCCAGTGGCTTAAGTGGCTAAGCCGCCAGCCACATACACCTAAGGTGGTGGGTTCGAATCCAGCCCGGGCCCACCAAACAACAATGACAGCTGCAACCAAAAAAATAGCCAGGCATTGTGGTGGGTGCCTGTGGTCCCAGCTACTTGGGAGGCTGAGGCAGGAGACTCGCTTGAGCCCAGGAGTTGGAGGTTGCTGTGAGCTGTGGTGCCATAGCACTCTACCCAGGGGGACAGTTTGAGGCTCTGTCTCAAAAAATAAATAAATAAATTTACTTCCTTAATTAGGCAGAAACAGTTATTTATATTTTAGCTTTGCCAGTGCAAACTTACAAAGTAAGAACACACATCACAAAAGGTGATAATTTCTGGTAAGTGTTTTATAGCAGAGCCCAGTGTGCAGATCCTCATATCTTTTTAGGTGCATATTGTCTGATCAGACTTTGGGGGAGGGCTTCATTTATATATTTTTTAAAAATCGAAGTGAGGGCTCGGCGCCTGTGGCTCAATCAGCTAAGGCACCAGCCACATACACCTAAGGTGGCAGGTTCGAATCCCCAGCCCGGGCCCGCCAAACAACAATGATGGCTGCAACCAAAAAATGGCCGGGCGTTGTGGCGGGCGCCTATAGTCCCAGCTACTTGGGAGGCTGAGGCGGGAGATTCTCTTGAGCCCAGGAATTGGAGGTTGCTATGAGCTGTGATGCCAAGGCACTGTACCCAGGGGGATAGCTTGAGGCTCCGTCTCAAAAAAAAAAAAAAAAAATCGAAGTGAGAATTATTTGCAAGAGTCATTAAGATATTTAGGCTTGACTATAGGCCAAGGGTAGTTCTGGGAAGACAATAATGTCTGAGGATTTGTATTGATGACACTTACATTATTGTGTATTAACTGAACCATTTTCATGTTAGCAGATGAGACCTAGAAAGGGTTTTGTTTTGGAATACAAAGAGTTTAAACTTAATTTCTAAAAATTTTTATATCATTAGTGTATTAGATAATGAAATTAATTTTTTTCAAATTTTCAACTGAGTTCATAAACACTGAGGCTTATTGGCCTTATCCTATATTCCTATCTGTGTCCTGGTTCTTAAGAAACATAATGAAAATTCATACCAATTACATAGTCTTTATTCCTGGAAAAAAAAAATATGTGCCCTGCATGCCCCTTTAGATGACACTTCTGAGAAATACACAAGTCTTTTTTTCTTCTCTGACCAGATCTCTTTCTCTTTTCTTTTGTTAATATCCCCAATCCTGTTTGTACTCATTCCTCTTTCAGGTATTCTTTTTAGCCCCTTGACTTCTAGTTTCTTTATTTGAGAAATAAACAAAATGGTGTTTGGGTGTGACCTTTCCTACATTTCAAATATTCTCGCCCTTGTCTGTTGAAATTTTAGTCTTTATATATCATTATTTAGTCCAATCTTTTTTGGCCAAATCTTTGCTATTCTGATTTTGCCACGTAAGTACTACATATTAGAGCCATTTATCATCTCCCTTCTTTTCCTCTTAAATTTCCTTTTAACCTCTTTTAGAAACTCAAAAGGTAAAATTTCAGAGTTTGGAAAATCTAAAATCTCTTGCTCATCCAGGTAGAGCCACCTGTTTGTCCCCAGAAGATAGCTATTTTTGTGCCTTAAATAAGGATATGTAGTGGATTCCTGTTACCCAGGGAAGTCCTTTTATTTGAAATAGGACCGTGGTTTCTGCCTAAGTGAAGCCTAGCTATTAGTTGTGTTCTTCTAATGATATCCCAAAAGAGTAAGGTCCTAGTCAGACACTTTATTTCTACCCAGATTAAGGAATTTCTAAGTTTTTGACAAAGCAAAGCATTAGGAGGTAGTGTGCATGTCTGATAAGGTTTTAGTGGAATTTCCTCCTACTATTATGTATGCAAACATGGGTAAGTTATTAAGCTGCTTTAAGCCTTTGTTTCCTCAACTGTTTAAAAAAAATAGTAGTAGTCCTTATCCTATAGAGTTTTCATAAAGATTAAATGAGATAAGTAATAAGGGAGGTATTTTGCATAGTGCCTAACACATAATAAAGTCTCAATAAATAATAGCTGTACTCTGGGCTTGGTGGCTGGAACCTATAATCCTAGCACTTCGGAGGCTGAGGTGGGTGTATTGCCTGAGCTCAAGAGTTCGAGACCAGCCTGAAAAAGAGTGAAACCCATCTTTAAAAAAAAAAAAAAAAAATAGCCAGACATTGTGGTGGGTGCCTGCAGTCCCAGCTACTTTACAAAGAAGTGGTCAACATGCAAAGAATGCTTTGTAAATATTTTGTAAAATTTTTTTCTAATAAATATTTTGTAAACGAAGGTACATTTAGCTATAACTTCCCACTTTCCTTATGTGTTTCCACTTTATGGATGACTTTAGGACACCCTGTATATGAAGTTCACATAAACTTGCTCAAACATTCTCTCACACAGGTTCACTATTATGAAGATGGCAATGTTCAGTTGGTTAGTCATAAAGATGTGCAGGATTCAATAACTGTTTCAGTGAGTATGGAATATTTAATGTCTGTCTCACTTGTGACTTTTCTTAAATGAGTTTTAAACCTGGGTGCTGATTCTGCTAGTAGAAATTCAGTTGCTTTCAGTGCTTTGATTTTGACAGCCTCTATTAGGCCTAACCAGCTATATTAGTTTGTAATCTTGGACTCAAAATAGTGATTATGGTTTTAGAGAAACTAACTTCTTTCTCTCTTAATTGTAAAATTTGCTCTAAGACAGCAATTCCTTTAACCAGTAAACACCAGTGATAAAGGAAGTTTGGCAAACTAAATCCTAGTAAGGCTTTATATAAAGAAATAGCAGTTTTAGGCCAGGTGAGGTGGCTCTCGCCTGCAATCCTAGCACTCTGAAAGGCCTAGGCAGGTGGATAGCTTGAGCTCACAAGTTCGAGACCAGCTTGAGCAAAAGCGAGACCCCTGTCTCTACTAAAAATAGAAAAACTGAGGCAAGAGGATCACTTGCACCCAAGAGTTGAAGGTTGCTGTGAGCTATGATGCTACAGCACTCTACCCAGGGCAATAGCTTGAGACTCTTGTCTCAAAAAAAAAAAAAAAAAAAGAAAAGAAAAGAAACAGCAATTTCAGAAGTATTCAACTAGAAAACATTACGTTCTATTCCTTGAAAGAAGGGGATTAATTTGGTTTTTGTTTTTTGCTTTTTTTTTTTTTTTGTGGTATCATTACTTTTTTACATTCTTAGAGTTATTGAATACCCTTAAGGAACTTTTGTTTATGTGTATCTATCAGTGCTTACCTTATTAAAATTAAAACTTAGGTCAACCGGCTCAGCACCTGTGGCTCAAGTGGCTAAGGTGCCAGCCACATACACCTAAGGTGGCGGGTTCGAATCTAGCCCGGGCCCGCCAAACAACAATAATGGCTGCAACCAAAAAATAGCCGGGTGTTGTGGCGGGTGCCTGTGGTCCTAGCTACTTGGGAGGCTGAGGCAGGAGACTCGCTTGAGCCCAGGAGTTAGAGGTTGCTGTGAGGAGTGAAACTATGGCACTCTACCCAGGGAGACAGCTTGAGGCTCTGTCTCAAAAAAAAACTTAGGTCAACCAGGCACAGTGGTAAATGTCTGTAATCCTGGCACTTCGGGATATTGAGGCAGGAGGAGTCTTTGAGGAGCTCGTGACCAGCCTGGGCAACATTGTGAGACCCCATCTTTATAAAAAAAAAAAAAGAAAGAAAGAAAATTAGCATGGTAACACGTTCTGAAGTACCACCTACTTGGGAGGCTAAGGGGAAAGATCATTGAGCCCAGGAATTTTAGATTGCAATGAGCTATAATGATGCCACTTTTCTCTAGCCCAGGTAACAGAGTGAGACCTTGTCTCAAAAATAAATTAAAACTGAGAAATGTTTAAAATATTAATTAAAAATAATAAATTCATTACATGTTATCAAAAGTAACATTTTTATGAATTACTATATTTTCCAAACAAAAAAATGCTAGGAGAATGTCACTAATTTTCATCTTCACAAATTGTATAATGTCTGGCTTAATAAAAGACAGCAGGATTCTCATATCTGCCTCAATCCATTAGCTCTCAAATCAATAAAGTCGTCACATGTTATGTAACCCCCCGGAAACTGCGCTGTAGAAGCATTACAGAGTAAAAGTGAAATAGGCAAATAACTTTGTCTCAGTATTATTATAAGAATGGAAAGTATTTTTTTTATCTCTTACACAGTCTTATCTTGAAACTATTGCTCTAGACATTAAATCTTACCTTCTTCCCTTTTATTTTTATTTATTTTAAGATGAGAATCTCATGCTCACACCTATAATCATAGCACTCTGGGAGGCTAAGGCAGGTGGATCCCTTTAGCTCAGGAGTTTGAGACCAGTCTGAGTAAGAGCAAGACCCATCTCTAAAAAATAGCCAGGTATTGTGGCAGGTGCCTATAGTCCCAACTATTCGAGAGGCTGAGGCAAGAGGATCACTAGAGCCCCAGAGTTTGAGGTTGCTATGAACTGTGATGCCACAGCACTCTTATCAAGGGCAACAGAGTAAGACTCTATCTCCAAAACCAAAAGTCTCACTTGGTTACCCAGGGTAGAGTGCCAAGGTCTCAGCCTCATTTCACAGCAACCTCAAATTCAGACTCAAGCAATCCTCTTGCTCAGTAGCTGGAACTATCAACACGAGCCACCATATTTGGCTAATTATTTTTAGTAGGGGCACTCTCACTTTGCTCAGGCTGGTCTTGAGCTCCTTACCTCAAGTGATTCTTCTACCTGGGTTTTTCAGAGTACTAAGATTACAGGAGTGAGCCACCATGTCCTGCCACCTTCTTCCCTTTAATTCTGTTATACTTAAATGGTGAGAGGAAGAGAGAGATTCATTTTGTATCTGAATCATTTAATACAAAATGTGATTAGCTGGTTTAACATCATAAGTGGCAGATAAAGGAATATGTGAACTTATATATATGATCTGTCTGTAGACATTGTTCATATCATTAAACCAGAAATATTTTGAAGGCATCAATATTTGAAGACTGGGCCAAGTGCAGTGGCTCACGCCGGTAATCCTAGCACTCTCGGTGGCTGAGGCAGGTGGATGGCTTGAACACAGGCGTTTGAGGCCAGCTTGAACAAGGTCAAGATCCTCTCTCTACTAAAAACATAAAAACTCGCTGGGAGTTGTGGCTGGCACCAATAGTCCCAGCTACTGGGGAAGTGGAGACTGGGGGATCACTTGAACCAAAGAGTTTGAGGTGGCTGTACGCTAGGCTGACACCAGAGCACCCTATCCTGGGGCAACAGTGAGTGAGACGCCAAAAAAAAAAAAAAAGACTTCATGTCTTCTTCATTTTTGTTTTTTGATGCGGAGTCTCACTTCCTTGCCCCCAATAGAGTACAGTGACATCATAGCTCAGAGCAACCTCAACTCTTGGGCTAAAGGGAACCTCTCACCTCAGTCTCCCAAGTAGCTGGGACTTACAGGCCCCAGCCACAACACCCAGGTATTTTTTTTAAAGAGACAGGGTCTCACTCTTGCTCAGTCTGATCTTGAACTCCTGACCTCAGGCAGTCCACCTGGGCCTCCCAGAGTGCTAGGATTACAGGTTTGAGCCACCATGCCTGGCCCAAGACTTGATATCTTTTTCAGCATATTTGGTAGATTGGTAAAAACATAGGTTTTTTTGATGGAATTCTAGTTTCAATCTATCTTTATCATTCAAAAGCTATATAATTTTGGTCAAATCTTTTAAGAGAGTTCTGCTTTCTCATCTTCAAAACAGAGGTGATTATTACAGCATATCTACTTCACAGAGTTGAGAATCAACAGAGTTATTGTGCGCAGGAACACTTGGTAAACTAGAAATTGTTATACAAGTGTTGTTTAAGATGGACTTTTCAGTATCTTTTTCTTCCTGCTTACACATTTTTAAAAATTCTTATTTTCCCCTCCTCCTTCTTTAGAGTGAAGTTCAAACTGCCAAAGAGTTTATTAAAATCATAGAGAATGCAGAAAATGAGTATCAGGTAAGGGGATTTAGAACTAATTTTTCTAGATCTAGTATCTTATTTTGCTGTTAACATATTTTTAGACTTCTCTGTGTCCTTTAAATGTACCTGTTGTGCAGTGGTACTAATTGTGGAGGCTTTGCAGCAACTTGGTATTCTGTTTACAGTCAGGGTTTCAGGATTGCAAAGGACTATAGCTTTAGTTTTAGAAATAATATAGGGTGTTCCTAAAGTTTGTGTGCAATTTAAAATAATTTTACAGTGTAAATTGTACACAAACTTTACGGACATCCTGTGTAGGTGAGTTTCTTGACCCACTTCAGAGATGGGAGAGGAGCTCACTAAAAATATATCCTGTCTCTTCTTCTTAGAGGACTTACACATATTCATTGACTATCGCATTACTTTCCTATTCGCAAGCAATCCCATTTCTTTTCAAGCAACTCATTTTCAATTATCTATTGCAGACAGCAATTAGTGAAAACTATCAAACAATGTCAGATACCACATTCAAGGCTTTGCGCCGGCAGCTTCCAGTTACCCGCACCAAAATCGACTGGAACAAGATACTCAGCTACAAGATTGGCAAAGAAATGCAGAATGCTTAAAGGCTGAATGTAGGATTCTTCAGTATGTGGAAAGCAAAAGGATTCAACGTGTGGTCATATGATAAATAAGTGATTTATAAACAAGAGTGATATTTTGCTAGGGCTTTCAAAGTTATCAGGTTTTCTAGCCTCATTGGAATACTGTTGAACTTGTAGCATTGTCCTGATTCTTTTGTGTTCTCTGCTTTGTAATTTTTTGTTATCACTATATCTACTTGTAAATTTTTTTGTTGTTGTTAATTTTGCTACATTTAATGTTAGAGAAAGAGGTTTATCCTGGAGTCATTTTATCATTTAGAAAATATTCCTAGCCATGAAGCCCTGTTACTGATTTGGACAAGGTAATAATGTTCAGTACTTTTCTACTCCTGTCATTTAAAGAACTTCTGGTACTTCAGTGGTTTTTACTTACCCACCCACAGCTAGAGAGGCTGTGCTATACAAGCTATAGCTAAACCGAAGGCACATTCACCCTTCTCCCTCCAAATGCTTTGATCATTTATTAGCATCTCATA